>PVIC010043073.1:0-15565 GCA_004025085.1 Thryonomys swinderianus | reverse complement strand
TTTTTTTTTTTTTTTGAGACAGGGTCTCGCTTTGTAGTTCAGGCTGGCCCTGAGCTCACTATGGTGCCCAGGCAAGCCGCCGCGAACTCAGCAATCCTCCTGTCTCTGCCTCCCGAGTGCTGGGATTACAGGCGTGAGCCACCACGCCCAGCATTATATGTGGTAACCGGGGATCGAACTCAGGTCCTTGCGTTTGCGAGGCAGGCGCCGGAACCACTGAGCTAACCCTCCGGCCCAGTAATTGGAATTTTAATCTACAAATTCATTTACATTTCTCAGTAAGTCTTGGATTTCCATATATATTTTTTTTAATTTTGGAAATGTGTATTATTTTTTAAAATTTTATAGTACATGCTTACAGTACATATATTTATTGTATGGGATTTGTACATAATATATTTCATTTCTCTCCCCCCACCCTGCCTTTATTTTCCTGCATCAGACTCATTTGTCTTATGAGAACTTGTAAAGTTTATCACATATACAAAGGGAAAAACAATGTATAAAATATGTAAATCAATTTTACTAAGTTACACTTCTAGATACTGTCCCTGCTGAATCACAATGTTATTTTTTTTCTCTTTTCCCCTATTACCTGTCCTTTTGTACTTTCTACAGAGATTTTCATATAAAACAGACCTTGTGACATTTAAGCTTGTGTGTCTGAGTTACTGACTTAACATTATGGTCTCAAGGTACATCCATCTTCCTACAAATGATTCAAGTATATCCTTCTTATAGCAGAATAGAACTTCACTGTGTATAAATGCCACTTTTTTAGCCACTTATCTGTTGATGTAAATATAGATTGTAAGGTTTAGTTATTACAAATTGTGCTGTTATAACATGGGTATACATGCTACTTTGGGAAGATATCTAGAACAGGAATAGCTGAGTCAAATGGAATTTCTATTTTAGCTTTTTAAAAAAAATCTCCACAGTTATTTCCATAGTATCTCTATCAGTTTATAGTAGTATGAACAGTGGAATCACAACTCTCAAATGCCCAGTGATGGTGAACCTTTTTTCATGCATTGATTGGTCATTTATATTTCTCCAGCTGAAAAGTGTCTATTCATTGCAGATGTCCATTTTTAACTGCATCTTTAAATTGCAGGGTCTTTAAATTTTTTTTTAGTTCTTTATATATTCTCAATATTAGTCTTTTGTCTGCAGAGTAGCTGGCCATTTTTTTCAATTCTGTAAGTTGTCTTTGCATTTTGTTAGTGGTTTCTTTTGCTACAAAGGAGCTTTTTAATTTGATGTGATCTTAAAATCTGTACCCACACCTTAAAAAGTTTTATGCAGGTTGGTTTCCAGCACATTAAGTATTTCTGTTCTAATCTGTAGATCTTTTGATCTATTATGATTTTAGTTTAAAGCATGATGAGAGATATGGGTTTAGGTTCAAATTTGACACAAGAATAGCTAGTCTTACCAGCAACACTTGTTAAAAGGGCTATCTTTCCTCTAATGAAGATATTTGGCTGAGTGTGCCTGGAGTTGTTTCTGCATTTTCTATTCTCCTCATTGATCCATGAATCTGTTCTACTGCCAATACCACACTAATTTTTCACTGTAGCTTTCTTTTGTTGCCCAGAATTATTTTGGCTATTCTGAGTTCCTCCTTCCCTATGAATTTTAGAATTGCTTTTTCCAGTTCTAGGAGGAATGTTACTGGCATTCGAACTGGAATTGCACTGAATGTATATAATGGTTTTGGAAGTATGGCCACTTTGACTATATTGTTCTGCCTATTCAGAACAGAAGATATGTTTCATTTTCTGCTATCCTCTTGAATCTCCTTTAGAAAAGTATTGAAGTTTTCATTGCAAAGGTCTTTTACTTAGGTTAATTCCTACAGGTATTGGGCCATTAACTTACAAACTCAATCAGATCCAGAGGGCTAGTTGTAACTCCTTGGTTGTAAGTCAATAGAGCTAAGATATGGATGCTTACCTGGGAACACACTATAGATAATAAGAGGCAAGTGACTCTTCCATTAACCTAATTAACCTGTTATTCATATGTCAGATTGTTTGTAACTAATCCAAATTATTCATGTATCAGATTTCTCATAACTAGCATCCACTGTATTTCATTTTTCTTGATGCTATTGTGAAGGGTACTGTTTCCCTAATTTTACTAATTTGTCATTGGTGTACAGGAATGCTATTGATTTTTGAGATTGACTTCATAACCTGTTACACTGCTGAATTTGAATATTTGTTCTAGAAGTCTTTGGGGGGAGTTTTTGGAGTCTTCCAAGTCAAGCATCATGTTATTAGCAAATAATGGTAATTTCTTCCGTCCCAGGTCATATCTCTTTCCCTTACCTTAGTGTTCTAGCTCATATTTCAAAAACTATACTAAATGGAAGTGGTGATCGCGGATATCCATGTCTTGTTCTTGATTTTAGAAGGAAAGTTTTCAGCTTCTCTCCATTTAATATCATACTGACAGGTGGACTGTCATAGGTGGCTTTTTACCAGGTTGTGATAAGTATTATCTTTTCCTATTTTCTCCATTGTTTTCATCATGAATAAATGATGAATTTCATCAAATACTTTTTCTGTACCTATTGACATGATCAGATGACTTTTGTCCTTGATTCTGTTTGGAGGGTGTATTACATTTATGATTTGCTTATGCTGAACCAGCCCTGCATCACTGGGACAAATACTACTAGTGCACAATGTATGATCTTTTTGATGATTTGCTGCATTGTTTTCCACTATCTTATTGAGGATTTTTCTATATGTGTTCATTAAAGAGATGTGTCTGTAGTTCTCTTTTTTGGCTGGATCCTTTTCTGCTTTTGAAGTCAAGGTAATGTTTGCCTCCAGGAAGAGCTTTGGGAGTACTGCTTCCATTACAATTTCATTATGGAGTTTGAAGAGTACTATCATTAGATCTGCTCTAAAGTTCTTCTAGAATTCGGCAATGACCACATTAGGTCCTGAGCTTCTCTCAGTTGGTATGTTTTCACTACTTCTTCAATTTCACTGGCCTGTTAAGGATTTCTGTATCTTCTTGATTCAGCTTTGGTAGTTCATATATAAAAAGAATTTATCCTTCTCTGAATTTTCCATTTTTAAGAGTCCAGATTCTCAAAGTAGTTAATAATAGTCTAGATTTCAGCAGTATATGTTGTGACTTCACTCTTTTCATTTCTAATTGCAGGGATTTGGGTTTCTTTCTTTATTTTGATAAGATTAGCTAAGGGTTTGCCTATTTTAATTTTTCAAAGAATTAACTATTTGATTCATTGATTCTTTGTAATTTTTGTCTCAATTTCATCAATTTCTGCCTGATCTTTATAACTTCTTTCCTCATGTTAACTGTGGGTTTCAATTGTTCTCGTTTTTCTAGGACAGAGAAATGTGCATAATAGGTTATTTATTTGAGTTTGTTCTCTTTTTCCAATGTGGGAAGTCACATCTATAAACTTCTCTCTTAAAACTGCTTTCACTGCATTCCACAGGTTCTGGCATGTTCCACTGGCATTATCATCAAATTGTGGAAACTAAATAATTTCTTCTTTAATTTCATCTGTGACTTAATGATCATTTAAGAAAGTACTGTTTTGCCGGGCGTGGTGGCTCATGCCTGTAATCCCAGCACTCGGGAGGCAGAGACAGGAGGATTGCTGAGTTCCAGGCTTGCCTAAGCTACATAGTGAGCTCAGAGCCAGCCTGAACTATAAAGTGAGACCCTGTCTCAAAAAAAAAAAAAAAAGTACTGTTTAATTTCCATGTGTTTGTATAGTTTATGTGGTTTCTTCTGGCATTGATTTCTAGATTCATTGCACTATTATCTGATAATATGTATGAAATAATTTCAATTACTTTGCAATTAAAATGTATTGGTGGGCTGTGGATTTAGCTCAGAGATTCCCGTGTCAGCCTGACAAGCACAAGGTCCTAAATTCAATCCCCAGCACCACATACCACAAACCAGGTGTGATGGTTCACACCTGAAATCCCAGCACTCGAGAGGCAGAAGCCAGAGGATTGTGGTGAGTTTGAAGCCAGCCTGGCTACATAGTGAGTTCAGAGCCAGTCTGAACTACAAAGAGAGACCCTGTCTCAAATAAATAAAAATAAATAAATAAATAAATAAGTAGGCAAATAACAACTGTATTGGTGTTTGATTTTTCATATCAATTGATGTTTGCTTTATGACACTAGGTCCACCAGTATTTGGTGTGAATATGTTTATAACTGTTATCTCTTCTTGCTGAACTGTTCCTTTATCTAATATGCATTGACCATTTTTGGCTCTTCTGAACAGTCTTGCTGGAAATCCACTTTGTCTGAAATTAGGATAGCAACTCCTGCTTTTTCTAGATTGCTGTTGCTGCAACTACTATTTTTCAGCCTTTTATTTTTTAATCTGAATATCTTTCTTAATTGTGTTTCTTATAAGCTGCATATTGTTGGCTTTTCTTTCTTGACTCATCCTGCTAGCCTGTGTTTTTTTATTGGGCAATTAAAAGTTATTACTGAGAGCTGCTGCCTTTTTCCTGTCATTGCATTACTTTCCTGCTATGGATTCCCCCCGACCTTCGCTTAGCTGCCTGTCCAGCAGGTATATTCATTCCTTTTACTTATTGATACTGTTGCCTCCATTGTCTCTTTCCAGGATATCATTACAGATATTTTGTAATGCTGTTTTTGTGCTGATGAGTTTCTTGAGATATTCCTTGTTGTGAAAATATATTATTTTGCCATCAATTTTAAAGGGAAATCTTACAGAATGTATAAGTCAGAGTTGGAAGTTGTCATCTTTTAGGGTTTGAAATACTTCCCTCCAAGCTTTCTTGACCTTTACGATTTGTGTAGAGAAGTCTGCTGTGATTCAAGTGAATTATTTTGCTTTATTTTTCTTTCATATCCTTTCATCCAAACAATAAGACTGAAAAGTACTCAGATGAAAAAGAAGACTCTAACAAGTTTATATCAATCTTAAAAATTACCACCAGGCTCATAAACTATTTACTATTATACAGAAATGGACAGGAGATGACATTTCCATGAGAAGCATAAATTAGAGCTTTCACATCATTTTCTACATACGAGAAGACCCATAGATGCATATGATGAAAAATATGATGTAATACCAGTAGCAATATAAAGCTTTTCAAGAGTAACTTTAATTCCAGGATCTGCCTTTACAATCTAACCTAGCAGCCAGGGATTTTGCTCAGTAGTTCCAGTGTGTGCCTGTCGTGAGTTCAAGGCTAGCCTGGGCTACATGGTGAGCTCAGGGCCAGCCTGAACTACAAAGCAAGACCCTGCCTCAAAAAACTAAATAAATAAAAATAAATAAAATCTAACTTTCTCTCCAAAAGTTATCACTCTATTTGAATAATTATATGTCAAAATGCATTGAATAAAAGTTGCATTTTTATCTTTGTCTATAAATTAAAGAAATATAGTCCTAGGATACAATTTCTCTTATACTTATGAACAAATTATTTACAAAATATTATAAATGAAGAGACTATTATCTTAGATAGAATTTTTGTTACCACCCTACCTTCAATGAAACAGTAAAAACAAAGACCAAATTGGACAGAGTCAAAGAGTACAAGGGAAGCAAAATGTAAAGAAAATTTTTAAATCCTATTTTTAATTATTGTTTGAAAAATAAACACTTAGAGAAGGATGATCATAAGAAAAGGCAAAAAAAGAACAAGAACATATGTTTAAGGTGAGTAAATAAAGGACTTAGTAAGAGCTGAGGACCAGTACACAGGGAGGCATGTGCTCAGGTTAGGGTACTTCAGTTGCTAATTTTAGGGTTCTTCAACCACACTGGCACATTTTCTCCACTCTGACCACTTTTGGATCTCTTCTAAAATATAGAAAACAGCATTGACTAAACCTACACACAAACTTTTTACTGGTTCAGAACAAATTCCTGCTATTTTTACTTATACATAACATATGAAATGACACTTTACCTATATTTCTTTACCAGGTATGATCAAAAACACAATAAATGTTGCTGCCAAATACCAAGCAAAACAACCTTGAGGCTAAATGTTTTGAACTGATCAGGACACAAAGGTGCCACAACAGCATAACTAAAGACACTCATGAAAGACTTCCAGAAAGTTCCAAGAATGAGAGACAAAACGGAAGCAAGAGGAAAATTTTTTTTCCTCATTTTTGGGGGTTCAAACTCAGGACCTTGCAGTTGCTAGTCAGGTTCAGCATCACTAAGCTACATCCCCAGCTCAAGAGGAGAGTAGTCTGAGGTAGGATTAATGGCAATGTATCTTGCACTGTAATGAATTTTTTTTTTTTTGAGACAGGGTCTCACTTTATAGTCCAGGCTGGCCCTGAGCTCACTATGTAGCCTTGACAAGCCTCGAACTCAGCAATCCTCCTGTCTCTGCCTCCCAAGTGCTGGGATTATAGGCGTGAGTCACCACATTCAGTTGTAATGAATTTTTAAAAATTTAAACATTAACTATATATTTCAATCAATGCTCATGTAATATAAAGAACAGGTTCTGATGACATTGTTAGAAAGGGTTGGAAGATAAATATTTGAGAATTTGTAAAAATGCTTTGAGGGTCATACAATCTGTTGTCATGAACTTTGGTCTCATATCATAAAAACAGTCTTAAAAGAAAGATTATGGTTGTATTCCAATCCAATTTCATTTAGAAAAATGGGAAACAGACTTAAGTCTTAGTTTTCTGTACCCAGATTTGAAAGATTTATTGTTTTCAGTCTTTGAGGACTAAAAAATCACAAGTGAAATTTTATTGTCCAGCAGTTTGTTGGCTTGCTTGTTTTCTTTAAACAAATTACCAATAGAAAAATATTGCTTGGTTACCATTGTGAAAGATCTAGTGAATCTATAGCAACGTATTCAAAGTGGGATGTATGTATGTCTGTGCATGCAATCAGTATGTATGATTCCATTAAACCTAGTGCATATTGTGGGTAAAGTCATTGATTAAGATAAAAGTATCTCAAATGAAGACACTATTCAATACAATGAGATTTCCTTACCAAAAAAAAAAAAAAGGGCCGGGGGGTTGGCTCAGTGGTTCCGGCGCCTGCCTCGCAGGTGCAGGGACCTGAGTTCGATCCCCGGTGACCACATATGGTGCTGGGCGTGGGGACACGCCCACCAACAATCAACACCGTATACCACAGTGCCGGACGTGGTGGCTCATGCCTGTGGTCCCAGCAATCGGGAGGCAGAGACAGGAGGATTGCTGAGTTCGCGGCGGCTTGCCTGGGCACCATAGTGAGCTCAGGGCCAGCCTGAACTACAACGCGAGACCCTGTCTCCAAAAAAAAAAAAAAATTAAAAAAAAAAAAAAAACAGCTAGGGAAAAGGGTAAAATTGTCTGAACCACAGCAACACTAATCCCACCCTATAGAGAGAGAGAAAATACACAATTTTTACTTTAAGATTATAGTATTATGCTAAAGTTTTATATCTCCTTGGGGGCCCTATCAAAATACTATCATAGTGTCCTGAAATGCCATCTCATCAATTCACATTATTCAATTTAAAAGGATAACAATAATTACCTAATTGTTAAGAATATACAATATTGGGCCAGAGGGTTAGCTCAGCGGTTCCGGCGCCTGCCTCGCAAGTGCAAGGTCCTGAGTTCGATGCCCAGTGACCACATACAATGTTGGGCGTGGAGACTCACGCCCACCAGCAATCAATACCACTTACCACAGTGCTGGGCGTGGTGGCTCACGCCTGTAATCCCAGCACTCGGGAGGCAGAGACAGGAGGATTGCTGAGTTTGAGGCTTGCCTGGGCTACATAGTGAGCTCAGAGCCAGCCTGAACTACAAAGCAAGACCCTGTCTCAAAAAAAAAAAAAAAAAAAAAAGAATATACAATATTATCTCAGCTCACAAATGGTTCTGTTCACAGACAATTCAGTCCAAGAACAGAAGCACTGGGCAAAATTTTGCTTCCACTCCCAAACTCCACATTAGGTAACAAACCCAACTGTAGCCATCTTCTCCACATGAACATGAGCACAGCCATCTTCCCCACCATCATGGAACAAATTAAGTTCATGAAATGCAATACCACGGTACTTGATGGAGATATTCCTATGAGAATTATTCCATACTGTAGACTGATTTAACATGTAAAAACTACACATCCTGACACATATTCTTAGAAGACAAAAATCTAATTAAATTATATTTATTCACACTCAATCAATAATATACAGGTTAATGACCTATCTACTTTTACAAAAATTTATTTTCTAATACATATATAATTTCCTAAGGACTATTTATAAAAATTATTTTTAATTTATTTAAGCACTATCCATACTGAAAAGAAAATATTGTTTTCTTACTACCAAATTTGAACTTTCTGAGACTGTATTAACTAATTCTCATGACCGAATAATTGTAAAAATCTGATTGGCTCTAAGCCTGGTGAAGCACAATTCTGAGTGTGTCTGAGTGGATCATAGAGACATGATCTTGGATACATGAGGTCCCCAACCCTGTTCCTCTGTTGTACTTCCTTCCTGCAATGAACTAAGCACCCTTGCTGTGCTCTCCATCAGGACTTTTTCAGCTTCTGAGTCACCTATCTTGGACTTATGCCCTGGAAACCATAAACTGAATTAAATTTCTCCTCCTTTAAATTGTGGGTGTTCGATCCTGTGACCATGCAGCAGCAAAGCTGACTGATACAATTATTGTAACTTTAGATGTGTAATTAAAAATAATAAAATTGATAATTTCTGTGTTCATGTTCTTAGTAAGAACCACAAAAGCAAAATATAAAAATTATATCATAGTTAGATTACTGAAAATACACAAATTATCCCTGTATTAAAAGTTAGGATTTAATATAAAACCTCCATAAACACCTTTATGTGTTATATGAATATCTCTTCCTATAATATGCAATGACTATTAAAGAATAAATTTATTTATATCTAGTCATTTAATAAAATATTTCTTTAAAGAATCTTAGCAATCAAAAAGCATAACATTATTATGCAAAAGGATTAAAGACAGCCTGCTGAGTTTCATAATCAATAAGTTATTAAAATATTCAATTATAATAAAATCTTGTTTATAGATTTGTATATAACGTACTTTCAATAAAGAATATTACAGAAAATAAATCAATCAGTTGTGTAAGTAGAGGAAGGTAAGCATTATTACTGTAATGCAAATAAACAATGTCTAGTTACAGAAAATTGTAACATCAATAATTACGTAAAAATGTATGAAATTAATTTATAAAATAGCTTTCAACTATAACTCCAGGAGATATTTCTTTTTCTTAACTTTGCAAAACTCAGTGAAACTTGAATATTTTGGAAAGATATTTCATTAAATGTCTTTCTAATTGATATTCTGACTCTGTAAATGCACCCAAGTGCCTCTACTGTGGTTCCAGAGGAGATGGAAAAGTTTCCTACCCATTTGTTTAAATTGTGTTATTTCCACATCTTATTTCAAGCCCTTCTAATTTCAGTAAAGTATAATTTATATACAGTAAGTTATACAGTCTTAGAGTTTGATAGCTTGAATAGACAAAAACACATCACCAAAATTAACATATAAAACATTTTTATCAGTCAAAAAGGTATATTCTTCCTGCCCTGTATCATTCAATGCATACCCTTAGGGGTTCCCTCTCTTCTACCAGGATACAGACTAATTTGATTTTGTTTAAAACCATTTACAAATGGAATCACGAAGTACGTCCTTTTGTGTGTTTATGTTTTCTATTCAGGATGTTTCTGAGATTCATCCATATTATCATCTTTACCAATAGTTTCTTATTGCTTATTATACAACTAGATATAAGCTGTTCTTACATTTTCTTCTAGAAGATTTAAAATGTATGTTTTATATTTAAAATTTCAATCTCTGATTTACCTAAAATTTTTACATATGAAATATATTGGGATTGAAGGTTTGTTTTTCCATATGGATGCCCAATCTCCAACATCACTTACTGAGAAAAATAATGTATGCACCACTGTGTTTCAAATCTTTATATATTGCATGGTTTCTCCTGCATAAGAGGAGGATGAAGTAAAAAGAATTAAGTTGGGTTATGTACATACACCAATTCATGATAAATGTAATCTTTACACAGCAAATATTAATAAAATTTTAAAATAATAAAGGATCATCATAACTGTGTCAGGCCTATCTAGGTAACTCAGGATGATCTTTCTGTTTCAAGTGAAGACCTAACAGCCACATCTGGGAAGATGTTTTTGCCATGTAACAACAGGATCTAGGGATTAGGTAGGATATACACATATTTGGCAGTGAGTGGCATTATTCAGTCTTCTACATCACTGAAAATTCATGAAATGACCTCACAATTGAAGTATCTTACTTTGGAAATTTAAAAAAAAAAAGATCTCTCATTGCCCAGCAAATGAAATATTAGTAAACCAATCCAGGACTATATTAACAGAGTAAGACAACACCACCATAGAGTTTCTGTCCAGAATTCAGTCTTTTAAGGCAGTTAAACATGTGTGTTGTGTGCTGTTAGTATTACTAGGGAACATTTATTCAAGTAGCTGTTTACCATTCAGACTGAAAGGAATCAAGAGTTCTGGTCATTCCCATTTTGATCAGGAAATTGCAGAGAAAGTCTTCTATTACTTCAGGTACTGCTTGCCTTGAAGGAAGAACTATTTCCTGTTCCTGAAATTTAAATGTAAAATTACTTATTTTGCAAATGTCAATGCCTTCATGAATGGTACTGATAAGCATTTCACTCATTACTTTTTTACAATCTACTTCAATTAGTATTGTAGGAACTATTTATATCACTAGATACAGAATATCTATTAAAGCAAATATGTAATAGCCAAGTGAAAGGAGAGAGAAATAAGAAAAAATGGTAGATAATGCTACCATATGCCTACAGGGGGAAAGAAGGTAGATGTTTGCAGACAGGAAGAGCCAGGTATAGAGCCCTGTGTGCATATAGCTGAGTTTTGTGTAGACAGTAGTAAAGGAAGATTTCATAGATACATTGCCCATAATCTTGAAGTCACAATCCCAAATGCTGAAATCCTGAAAAATCAAAATTTCTAGTTTAATATCCCAAAGAATCAAAATGCCAGAGGTAAACTGTAGAAAAAATTTCTAAAAAATCCTTAAAAGGGCCAGAGATGTAGCTCAGTGGTGTTGTAACTGCTTTGTAAGCATAAAGTCCTAAGTTCAATTTCCATTTAAAAAGAAAAAAAAACTCTTTAAAAGACATTCATTGGTAGTTTTACAAAGTAAGTTTATTTGAGAACACATAAAATCTTGACAAAACATTTCAGAACCCATTATAATAAATAAAAACAGTAAAGTATGCTAAAAATATTCAGACAGATGTAACAATTATAAACAGATAAACAGTATTCATAAAGAAATAGATGAAGACCATAAAGTATGAGCATGTATCAATGTGGTAAAGCTGCAACATTTTTATGTACATACACCATGCTTACACACAGGTCAGCAATGATAAAAAGGCACTTTTGTGAAATGAATTTACAAGAAAAATGCATTAAAAATACCTCCATGAGATTCTTTACACAATTTATACCCCTAATATTAGAAATTATGTGAAAAGATAACAAAAAGTTTAAGAAGTTGCAAAAATGATATTAACAACTTAAAATACTAAAATTAAAAATTAAAAAAACTCAAATTACAAAAAATCTATTATAACCTTATATTATAGAAAAAAAAAATATATATATATATATGTTGTTCTATACAACCTGGCTAAATCGTATGGCCACTAACTGTATTCTGAAGTCTTACATCATAATGAGTCTACTTTCAGGGCATGGCTCTCCTTGGAGAATAGGCTCAAATTTATTTTTTATGTGATGGTGCTCTTGTTAGTTTTTTCACAATGTGGTATACACTGAGATCAACATTTTCTGTTTCCTTATTTTCTGGGATACGCTTCTATGTTGTAGACTTATGAGTTAAACTTGATTATGTCAACTTCATTGGTTTGGGAACTGCCCAGGGGACTGACTCAGCACACTTGTGGTTGTGTCTGGGTGGTGTGACCCTGGAAGTGTGACCCTGGGCCCTGAACTAAGCAGCTTTGCTCTGCTGAGGTCTTTCAACCATGATGTTCCTGCCTTCGAGTCTGCCAATAACATACTGAATCCCCTAAAACTATAAGCCAAATTAAGCCTCTTCTCCTTTAAGGTGTGGGTGGCAGGTGCTGTGTCCCAGCCATGGGAAATCAGGAACCCTCTGGAACACATAAACATGCCGACTGCGCATTTGGAGATGGAACAGCAGCACCATCAGTGTCTTCTTATCCTTCTGTGCACAAAATTATTTTCAAGCCATTCAGCATCTTCAATAACTTTTTCAGGCATTTGTGGCTTTATTCATTGAAAGTTCTTGAAAATTCATTAGCTGGCAGGATTGTTGATGCAGACAAATAAAGCATTTTTAAACTGAGGCTTTCCACTGCTGTATCATACAGTGAATCCATCCATTTGAATATTCTGCCAAAGGCATTGGGCTGAGTGAGTCAAGCTTTATTGACAGTACACTGAAGTTCATTTTTAGAAACTCTGACTCAGGCACTTAAATCAGTCATTAAGGTTTTATGATTCAAATAAAATCCACTTTCTTTTTTTTGTTTTGTTTTGTTTGTTTATTGTTTTCTTTTGTTTTTGAGACAGGGTCTCACTTTATAGTTGAGGCTGGCCCTGAGCTCACTACGTAGTTCAGGCAAACCTCACACTCAGTAATCCTCCTGCCTCTGCCTTCCGAGTGCTGGGATAACAGGCATGAGCCACCATGCCCGGCTAAAATCCACTTTCTTACAAAAAGTCTAGCACATGTCCATATAAACATTTCTACACTGCGTGTTAACCAGGCACTCATATATAAAAAATCAAATATGTTTTAAATTTTTAGGATCCAAAAGGGACATAAATTATATACTAAAGTAAACACATACATACACAAACACACAGGTGGTCATGGTAGTGTACATCTGTAATCCTAGCACTCTGGAAAGTTGAGGCTGGAGAATCCAAATTCAAACCCAGCCTAAGAAACCTAGTGACTTCAGAAGACCCTGTTTCAAGATTTTGATAAATAAATTAAGTAAATATTGCAGGTGGCTGGGCATGTCAAATTCTTTTCATTCTCTAAAGAAGGGTAGTTTCTAAAGGCAAACAAACATCACTTCTTATAAAGTAGGGAGTGTGATACACATCTGAGTAATTTGGCAACCATCAGTACACAATTAATCTCAATAGTGGATGACTTCAATACCTCACTTTCATAACAGAATACAGACAGATCAACTAAACAAAAAATCAACAAACACCAGAGCTGAACCACATCCTTCAACAAATGGACTTAATATTTACAGAAAATTCCCTCCTACTACAGAAAATACATTGTTTTCAGTCACCCATTGGTACACAGTGAAAGAAGTCCTAAAAGGAAGCTTAATGCAATCAGTGCCCATATTAGAAAAAGCAGTGAGCACAACTAAATAGCTTAATAACAGATGTCAGGAGAAACAACAGATATAAACTGAATTCCAGGAGGAAAATCATACAGACTACAAAATATATTGAAGGACTTGAGAGCAAAAATAAAAAATACAATTAATCAAGGACTCAACGTTCTTTGAAAATGTAGACAAAGTAGGTAAAGCCATAGTCAAACCTACTAAAGGAAAGAAAAAGAAAAGATTCACATTAATGAAATTAGGTATGAAAAAGATGAAATTACAATGAACATCTTGAAATCTGTAAGATAGTAACTACTATGGAAACTTGTATTCCAAGCAATTTAAATTCTTAACAAAATAGATTCCTAGGCTCATGCAAATTATGAACACTAAACCAAAAATCTAGAGGAAGGAATTTTGAATGTTTTACATATAGAGATAATAAATATCTAAAAAAACAGGTTTGGCTGCTCAACAGAGATACCGTATTTCGTTACACTGTTATTTCAATAAATGAATCTTTTTCATCTTCTACTTATATTCCCTTCCTTTCTGTACTTACTTCACTAGCCCACATACTTTAGCTCTTCTCTCACTGTTTCTCCATTTATCTTTCCTTTTCTTTTGTCTTCCTACCTTTTCCATATGTATATTCCACACTTTTTCCACTTTCTATATTTTATGATTCTCCTTGTCTTTTCCTGTGATAGTGAAATAATATAGAGCTCTTTGAATGGGTTCTTAATTACCTAACATTGTATAATATTATGTATAGTTAGCTTTTAAATTGTTAATTTTACTGTTATTCTATTCTCTTAAAAAAGTGTTAGGGTTAAACTTGGCATTTAGAACAGACTAAGAAGGAGCTTTTCCTTCCACTGAGACATAATTACAACACTGAGCACCTCACCTCTTTCCCCATGGCAGCAGAAGCGATAGCCTTCTTGTCTGATTTGCATACCTCAACACAAAATTACAGCTACAATGACAAAACAAGGCAATTAGATGCCTTCACAAACTCTTAATTCAACAAAAGCTATTATGTATAATGAAATGGATGAAATTCCACAAAAATTCAAAAAATAGTGAAAATGATGAATGAGATCAAAGAAGAGTCCAATAAACAGCTCAATGAATCAATTATTAATGATGAAAGCACTTTAGAAAAAATAAGCAGCTAAATGAATTAAGAACAATCTTCAAAAATGAGCATTGAAATGTACAGACACTTCAGAGGAAAAAATAAAAGAAGCTAAGAAACACATGAAGAAATGCTCAACATCATTGGTCATTTGAGAGATGCAGATGAAAACAACTCTGAGATTTCATCTCACTCCACAAAGAATGGCTGCTACTGTAAAATTAACTAGCAACAATTGTTGGCCAGGCTGCGGGAAGAAAGAACCCCTTCTCCACTCTGATGAGAATGTAGGCTGGTACAACCACTATGGAGATCAGTGTGGAGATTCCTCAAAAAACTAGGATTAGAAGTCCCATTTGACCTTGCCATTCCCCTGCTAGGTATATACACAAAAGAATCAAAAGATTCATATCACAGTGACATATGTGCACCCATGTTTATAGCAGCTCAGTTTGTGATAGCTAAATCCTGGAAACAACCCAAATGTCCACCAGCTCTAGACTGCATAAAGATGTGTTTTTTTTTATAAAATGGAGTATTACTCTGCCACAAAGAATAATAAGTTTGAGTCATTCATACTTAAATGGATGTACCTTGAGGACATACTCATAACTGAAATAAACAGGTCACCGATGTGTAAATACCTTATCTTTTCTCTAGTATGAAAAAATGAAATGTAAATAAGTCCTAGAATATATGATAATCACTGTAAAATAGAAAATATCCTAAGAGAAATGGGGGTAAGAGTAAATAAGGAGGGGAAAAAATTGTGATGATAAAAAAATAGGGGAAACAAACTCATGTATATAGAGGTGGGGGACTGTAGGATAGGTAGGGAAATGGGAAAAAATGAGAAGTCATGTCATATACTGATACAAATTCTCAATGTTGAGTGTGATTATGATGTATATATAAAGTGTACCT
>PVIC010043072.1:0-15564 GCA_004025085.1 Thryonomys swinderianus | reverse complement strand
CTTTTATAGAGTGGAATATTTCTATAGGAAACTTGGTGTGGGAATGTGATGAGGGGAAGGAATAAATATGATACAGAAAGAAAATAAAAGAGCATGTATAAAGGGGGAGGAGGGGGGAGTGGGTAGGAATATGGGTAAAAATGAGAATTAACTTGTGGCATATACTGGTACAAATTTCCCAATGTTATATGTGATTTTGAGATGTATATAAATTGTACCAATAAAGAATTCAATTAAAAAAAAGTAATATATATTTATTTTGTGCAACATGGACCTTTTATGTTCACTGTGTATTTTTTTTTGTTCTTGTCAAACTTTGGTTGTATTCTGTCAGGCAGAAGCTTGTTTTGGTATACTCCCATTTATTGGTTCTTGATAATATTTCTTATGAAATATGACTTCTTTTCAGAAAGTCATTACCTATACCTATGTATTCAAGAGTTTTGCCTATTTTATGTTTCAGTAGATAGTTTCTATTTTAATACTGAGGTCTTTGATCTACTTTTTCATTTTAGTTTTGGAATTAAGGTAATACTATCTTCCCATAATTGTTTAAGAAGTACCATTTCCCTTTCCTTGAAGAGAACTGGCATGAACTCTTTCTTGAATTTATTGTAGAATAAGCAATAAATTTATCAGTTCAATGACTTTTGTAGTTGATAGGGTTTCTTTTTATTACTTCCTCAATTTTATTGACTATTATTGGAGTGTTCATGGTTTTTATATCTTCTTGATTCATTCTGTTCATGTGTTTAAGAATCTATTTCTTCTAGTTTATTCAGCTATTTGTGCATAGGTTTTCAAAGTAGTTATTGATAATCTGCATATTGGTAATGTGTATCATGATTGCACCTTTTAAATTTGTAATTATAATGGGTCTTTTCTTTCCTTTTTTTTTTCTTTTTGAGACAGGGTCTCACTTTGTAGTTCAGGCTAGCTCTGAGCTCACTATGTAGCCCAGGCAAGCCTGGAACTCAGCAATCCTCCTGCCTCTGCCTCCGGAGTGCTGGGATTACAGGTGTGAGCCACCACACCCAGCACTGTGGTATGTGGTGCTGATTGCTGGTTGATTGCTGGTGGGCGTGAATCTCCACGCCCAGCATTGTATGTGGTTACTGAGGATCAAATTTAGGACCTTGCGCTTGAGAGGCACTGAGCTAACCCTCCCGCCCTTCTTTCCTTCTTTTGATAATTTTGGCTAAGTGTTTTCCTCCTTTAATTACTCTTTCAAAAAACCCAGCTCTTTGTTTTGTTGATGTTTTGTATCTTTTATCTTGATTTCATTAATTTCTGCTCTGATCTTTGTGATTTGTGCCCTTGTACTAGCTGTGGGTATGGATTGTTCTTATTGTTCTTGGACTTTGATTTGTATCATTAAGTTATTTGCATTTGCTCTTGTTTTGTAATGTGGACACTCAAAACAATAAACTTTTCTCTTAGGATTGATTTCATTGTTTCCCATAAGTTCTAGTACTTTATACTGACATTATCACTTCATTCTAAGAAATATTTCATTTCTTCTATGAATTATTGAGTATTCAAGACTGTATTATTTAATCTCCATGTGTTTGTATAATTCCTGTGGTTTCCTTTGCCATTGCCTTTTTTCATTGAAGTGATAATATGTATGGTATTTATTATTTCGGTTCTATTGTATTTATTTAGACAAATGTTTTTATTTTGTATGTGATCAAATTTGGAGAAAGTTCCATGTGCTGCTGAAAAGTATTAATATGCATGATTTTGTAGAGCAAGGGTATTCTGTAAATATCCATTTGTTTGAAGATGTGGCTCAGGTCTGATATTTCTTTCTTGATTATCATATCTAGTTGATCTATTGATAACAGTGTTGTATTGAAGTTCCCTAGTCTAACTGTGTTGCTATTTATGTGATTTTCTTTATGTCCAGTAGCGTTTCTTTTATGAAGTTGGGTTTGAAGGTGTTCAGTGAATACAAAATTGTTATCTTGTCCTGATTATTTGCTCATTTAATCAATATGTAGTCATATTCTTTGCCTTGCTTGATCAATTTTGGTTTGAAGTCTATTTTGTCTGATAATAGGTACTTACTTTTGTCTACTTTTGGCCTCCTTTTACATGGAATATTGTTTTCATTTTCTGATATGTAGTCTATAAATTTCTTTTTGGTTGAAATATTTCTGTTATATGTATTATACTATTGGTCTCTCTTTTTTGATCCAATTTTCCAATCTGTGCAACTTGATTCAGAATTTCAGGCCATTTATGTTAAAATTTACTATAACTAAAAGATGTTGATTTACTCCTGTCATTGCTTTATTTTTATCTTGCTTATTCTTTTGTTTTTCTCATATACTTAATAATTCACCTTCCTTGATTTCCTTAGATGTTTGGTGTCATTTGCTTCATTTTCTTTGGGTATAACATCCATGAGAATTTTTTGAAATTCTGGTTTAGTGGTCATGAGGTTCCTAGGATACTCTTTGCAAGAGTGTTATTATTTCTGTATCAATTTCAAAAGATAGTTTTCAGAATGTCTAGTTGGACAGAAGCTTTCCTTTAGCACTTGAAACACTTTATTGTAAGGTCTTCTGGCCTTTATGATTTATGTTGAGAATTCTGCTAAGTGATTTGTTACTTTTCTCTAACATTTTAACATTCTGTACTTGTATTGGACTTCTGAGATTTTGATTTTCATGTATTATGGAGAAGTTCTTTTCTGGTCATGACTATTTGGGGTTTTATATGCATCACTTACCTTTGCGTTGAATTTTCTTCCTACTTTGAAAGTTTCCCTGCTATGATTTATTTAAACACAATGTCATGTTATTCATACCATCTTCTGAAATTTTGCTAATTTTATTTAGTCTTAGGTTTGTCTTCTCTGAATACTGTAGTAGTTGCTGGAACAAATTTCCTTGCCCTCTGGTTATTTTAAAGTTATCCTGAATGTGTGGTCACATGTATGAACCTTATCATATAATTCCAACACTCTCTACACACATTAATTTTTTTCTGTTTTCCATACTGCCAATAGAAAGCTTCATCTCTGTGATATTTTAGGGTTTATTTTCATGGAACTGTAATTCTTTGCTAAATTAGTCATTTATATTTTGTATCATTTTGGATAGCTTTGTTTTTTTATTTGACTCTTCCTTAATCTACTGAATAATTTGTTTATTAAATCTTTAGTTATATCTTCTATGAATTAATAAAGTTTCTTTGCTTATCATTTTAGAACCATTTGGTTTTATTAAACTTCTGCCCACTAATGCCCATTGAATTAGTGTTTGGAGGGCTTTTTTTTTTTTTGCATTTGTTGCCTTGATTTCATGTTTGTGTGTGAGTGTGTTTGTGTGCATGTGTATGCACGCATATGCATGTTGAGGACGGGGGATTAGAGACTGATTAGAGCATAGTGATCATGCTGCAAACATGAAGATCTCTTAGCTAATGTCTGTTTTCTAGTTATGTTGTCTCAGCTTTGGTCCCTTTGTGGTGTTTATCCCCCCTGCCTCTTTTAAATTCAGTAGGATCAATCCTGGTTACTCTAATGAAAGGCAAATCTTTGTTATGTGAACTTAAAGAGATCCAACTATACATTACTTGTATACATTAAAGCTTTAACAATTTTGAATGCTTCTTGATGACCAATATAGATTATAGTTATTACTGTCAACAGATAGACTGGAATATGGTGGGTGGAGGAAAGAAAACAGTAAAATGAAGGGGCCAATCAGAAGAAAAGGAAAAGAGCAAAATGACAGTAATGGGGAAAATCAATCAATGTTGATATATTCTTATCTTTTGAGTAGAGAGCTGATGTAGAGGAGGTTTCAGAGAATATATACATGGGAGGGAAAAAGTCCACGGAGGAGGGAAGTGTAATTTGAGTTTGAGGGAAGCTGTGAGAAGCTCTGAGCCTGCTAATATGCTGATAGCTAGCTTTTGTTTGGATTCTTTATATTCACTTATGGTGAGGGTTACTCAGATTTGCACATGAAAGGTACTATTTAGAGCAAAGCACCAGTTAATTTTTATTCCCCTTGTCTCATATACAGATGGTCCTATGCATATTTCTCTTCATCCTGTAGCTCAACAGAATCTACATGAAACTTCCTTTGAGTCTCTTTATCTGCTCTCTGCAGAACCATCACCTTCTTACTTGCAAGCTCCAGGATGTCTAGAGCTCTCTTGCATTCAATAGGCCTTGGGTGGGTATAGGAAATTTTCCCTATCAGTAACCAAGGGATAGTAGCCAGATATTCAGGACAACATAATATTTTCCATAGAAACAATGTGTGGGAGATTACCTAGTCTGAGCTGCTTCTGCTGTATCACTCCTCCCAAGTGTCATGTAAACTGAATTCTAAATTTGTTCACTGAGTCTAGGAGTCTTTTGGTAGAATCTTTTGTTTCTTCTGTGTAAAGGATCATGTGATTCATAAATACAGTGGTACCTTGGTTCATAAACTTAATTTGTTCCACGATTCTGCAGAAAATGGTTACATTCATATTCACACTTGGGAGATGGCAGAGGTCCTGTTTGTTACTTAATGTGGAGTTTGCATACAGAAGCAAAATTTTGTGGAACACTTCTGTTTCCAAACTAAATTGTTTGTGAACAGAAGCATCTGTGAACTAAGGTATCACTGAAGTGATAATTTGCTTTCTTCCATTCCTGTCTGTATATCTTTCTATAGCTTTCTCTTGCCCAACTGCTGTGGCTAATATTTTAAAGACTATGTTGAATAAGGGTGGTGAGAGTCAACATCCTTACCTTGTTCCTGATTTTAGAAAGAAAGCTTTAAGCTTTTCTCCATTGAATATGATGTTGGACATTGGTTTGTCATAAGTGGCTTTTATCAGAGAAAACTTTCTACATCAATTCTCTTCGGCGTTTTTATCACAAATGAATATTAGATTTTGTCAAAGGCCTTTCTTGAGATTATCCTGAAGTTTTTCTTATTGCTTTCTTTATGTGATGTATTATGTTTATTATTTCAGTACATGAACCATTTCTGCATCCTTGGGGTGAAGCCTACTTGGTCTTATGCTCTTTTTGATTGTTTGCTGCATTTTGTTTGCTAGTATCTCTTTGAGTTTGTTTGCATTTGTTTTCATTAAAGAGAATAGCCTGTGGTTTACAGTTTTGGTTGGATCCTCTTATGGTTTCAGAGTCAGAGTAATCTTGGCTTCTAGTAATGACATTGGGAGTAATCCTTCCCCTTTAGTTTTATTAAATATTTTGAGGAGTATTAGCAGTAGGTCTTCCCTAAAGATTTTTTAGAGTTTAGTGGTGAGTCCATCAGGACTTAGGCTTTTCCTAGTTGAATTTTTTAAACTACTGCTTCAATGTCATTGTCTGTTATTGGGTTATTCAAGGTTATTTTTACTGTACATATCCTGGTGATTCATATGGATCTAGACCTATATCCCTTTCTTCTAGATTCTCCAATTTACTGGAGTTCAGGTTCTCAAAGTAGTTACTAATAATTTTCCGGACTTCAAGGGTATTCATGTGCTTTCATAGTTTTCACTTTTATTGCATTGAGTCTTTTTTGTGTAAGATGGTCTAAGGGTTTGTCTATTTTTTTGGAAAATCAATTTTGATAGTTTGAGCTCTGTATTATTTTGCCATTGATTTCTAGGTACATTGCACTATAAGCTGATAAAATACATGACATTATTTCGACTCCTTCACATGTACATAAGTGTGCTGTATATGCCACTATGTTATCTCTTTTGGAGAATGTTCTGGTGCTGCTGACAAGAAAGTGTATTTGGTCATTGGGTGAAACATTTTGTAGATATCTATTAAATACATTTGTTCAAGGGTTTGGTTCAACTATGATTTTCTCTGTTGATATTTTGTGTAGTTGATATGTGTTTTTGTGACAGTGGAGCATCAAGAACCTCTAGTGTGATTGTTGATGTTTACCTGATCATGTATGTCCAATAAGGTTTGTTTTATGAAGTTGGATACATCAGTATTCAGTGCGTGACTTTTTATAATTATTATAATTCCTGTTGGATTGTTCTCTTGCCCACTATTTAGTGACTTCTTTGAGTCTTCTGGTTAGCTCTGCATTCAAGTCTACATTTTGAAAGTAGGATTGGTATTCCTGCTTGATATCCAGTTTCCAATGCATGGAATATAGTTTTCCATCTTTGATTTTTAGTCTATGAATTTGTTCTAGGATTGAATGAGTATTTTAGAATGTTGCATCTTGTTTTTGGAGTCATTCTGCTGAGGTGAAATCTTAGTGTTGTTTTCATTTGCATCTCTCAAATGACCAGTTGTGTTGAACACTTCTTCATATGCTTCTTGGCTTCTTTGTCTTCTGCCTTTGAGAAGTGTCTATTCATTTCAGATGCCCATTTTTGAACTGGGTCTTTAAACTTGGGGAGGCTGGTCTGTTTGAGTTCTTTATATATTGTACATAATAGCCCTTTGTCTGATAAACAGCTAGTAAAGACTTTTTCCCATGCTGTTGGTTGTCTTTTAGCAGTGCCAGTGACTTCTTTTGCTGTGCAGAAGCTTTTCAGTAGGATGAGATCCCATTTGTTGATTCTTTCTGCTAGTTCTTGTGCTATAGAGGTTTTATTCATAAAATCTCTGCCTAAGCCAATGTCTCTAAGAGTTTTACCTAACCTGTTTTCCAGCAGGCTTATTGTTTCTGTTTTAATGTTTAAGTCTCATATCCATTGTGAGTTTAGTTTTGTACATGGTGAAAGAGATATGTCTAGCTTTAGCTTTTGGCAGGTTAAAGCCCAGTTTTTCCAGCACCATTTGTTAAAGAGGCTGTCTTTCCTCCATTGGGGGTGTTTGCCTCCTTTGTCAAAGATAAGGTGGCTTAGTGTATCCGGAGTTGTTTCTGGGTCTTCTAATCTATTCCACTGGTCCTTGGGTCTGTTACTTTGCCAGTACCATGCAGTTTTTATCACAGCGGCTTTATAGTAGAGTTTTAAATTGGGGATTGTAATACCCTCTTGCCATGTCGTGGTTGCTTAGAATTGCTTTTGCTATTCTAGGTTTCTTGTGTTTCCAGATGAATTTTTGTATTATTTTCTCTAGCTCTGTGAGGTATAGTGTTGGAATTTCAATTGGAATTGTATTGACTCTGTATAGTAGTTGTGGGAATATAGCCATTTTGACGATGTTTATTCTCCCTACCCAGGAACAAGGGATATCTTTCTACTTTCTGATTTCCTTTTCTATCTCATTTTTCAGAGTCCTATAGTTTGCAGAGTAGAGATCCTTCACTTTCTTTGTTAGGTTGATTCCTAGATATTTCATTTTTCTGGGTGCTACTGTAAAAGGGATTGACTCCCCAATTTCTCTTTCAGTGAGTCTGTTGTTTGTGTAGACAAAGGCTGTTGATTTTTGAGCACTTACCCTGTATCCAGCAACACTACCAAATTTGGTAATTAAGTCTAGTAGTCTTTTGGTTGAGTTTTTAGGATTCTCTAGAGTATTATATCATCAGCAAATAATGCCAGTTTAACTTCTTCCTTTCCTATCTTTATTCCTTTTATATCTTTGTATTACCCGATTGCTATGGCTAATGTTTCCAGCACTATATTGAACAAGAGTGGTGACAGCAGGCGTCCTTGTTTTGTTCCTGACCTTAGTGTAAAAGGTTTCAGTTTTTGCCTATTAAGTATGATGCTGGCTGTTGGTTTCTCATACATAGCTGTACTGTTACCTTCTAGGATATATTTGTGAGTTATTTGGAGTTCTGATTAGGTGGTCATGAATTTAAGATGTTCTTTGTCATGAAAGTACCTTATTTTCCATCAAATTTGAAAGTTAACTTTTCAGGATAAATCAGTCTGTATTGGAAATGTTTTCCTTTTATGGGTTGAAACACTTCACTTCAAGATCTTCTGGCTTTTGGCACATTTATGACAGGCCTGTAATTTGCATGTCTTACTGCTGAGCATCTCTTAATTGAACAAGTTACATTCCCAACTGCTTGAGCCTCTCCTATGGCTGTGCCATTGGACACATAGAACAGTCCCACTGGGTGGTAGAAGCTACCTGATGGGACAGTCATGCATGGACTACTGGTAGTTCAAACTAATTTGAACATGTTAAGTATCATGTTGAGAAGTCTGGTGTGATTCTAATGAGTTCACTTTTATAGGTAAATTTTTAAAAATATATTTTTTACAGAATGAAAAATAAAACAAACTGAATAACAAAATAATAGATAACTAGTTAATGCACTGTATATCACTATCTTCAAAGTAGTTAATCAAGAGTACAAGACAGAGACAAAAAGATTCTGTCTTATAAGAAGGAACAGATAGTAGCACAAAATTTCTTTTCACTGAACTAAAAGAAACTAATAAAAATGGAAGAAGTTAACATGAGTACTAAAATATGTTTCAAACAATGAAATAGATTATGTGAGGAATTATTTTAAATTATTTTAATTTCTTCTCATCTATTTTATATATATACACACACATATATAGATATATATGTATATGTGTGTATTTTCTCATGTGAAAGAGGCCATGCAGTATTTAATCCTATGCATCTGACCTTTTATGTTACATTATGTTCTCAAGTTCCATCCATTTACTGATAAGTACCTAGTTTTGTTTCTTTATTCCAGAGTAATACTTCATTGTATATAAATACCATGTTTTCTTTATCCATTCATCTCTTAATGGACGTACAGGCTATTTTCAAAATCTAGCTATTAGAAGATGTGCTGATATAAACATTAGTATGTATGTATTCCTTTAATATGATGATTTTAGCCTTTTTGGAGAGATGCCTATAAAGGAGAGAGCTAGGTCAAACTGAGTTTTTATTTTCAGTTTTTCTGAGGAACCTGATGTTCTTAATAGTTCTTGTAAGTACTAGTTTATATTTCCACAAAAATGTGAAACAATTCCTTTTTCTCCCACATCCTTGCCAGTCTTTGGGATCATTAGATTTTTTTGGTTACAGTTCAAAATAGTATCAATTTGCATTTTTCTAATAACCAGTGTTGTTGAAATTTTTTTTATCTTTATTGGCACATTGTATTGGCCATTTGTGCTGTGTCTTCTAAGATGTGTCTATTCACTTTGATTGTCTGATTCATTTGACTGTCTATTCATTTTGTTTGATTTTTTGATTCAATCTTTTATTTTTTGAAGTCTAATTTCTTTTGAGTTCTTAATATATTCTATACATTAGTTCTCTATCCAAGGAATAGCTGGCAAATCATTTGTCCTTTTCTGTAGGTTGTCTCTTCACTCTGTTGTTTATTTCCTTTATGATCCCATTTGTTGATTCTCAGAATTATTACTTGTGCCATTGGTGTTCTGTTCAAAAATTCTTTGCCTACATTTATGTCTTCAACAGTTGTACTCATTTTGCCTTCCAAAAGATTGTTTCTGTTTAAGCATTTAGATCTTTGATTAATTTTGATTTTACATGGAGAAATATTTGCATCTAGGCCTATTCTGTGCAAAGATATCCAATTATGCCAGCACCACTTTTGGACCTCATCACTTCTGAAAGCCATACACACCTGGCTTGGCTTCTCACCATGAAGAGCAGGGTCCTGTGCCCTCCTGAGTTTGATGTTAAACTTCTCAGGGATCTATATGTAGCCTATGCCCTCTCTACAACTGTCTCTCATTTAGTCACAGTGGGTGGCTGAAACAGTACTCTGAAGTGAAGTTGTTTTGTAGTTGTTCTGTAGTTCAGTATAGTTATTCACTTGTTCCTCCAATGGCATCTAATTAAACATTCATTGGCAATATGATGTGTACTGCACTGGATTTCTTCTCCAAATGTAGTTTGCCATGTGGAAGAATTCACCTTTGGAATCAAATCCCACACTCTTTTTGCAAATTATAATAGGTATAGTGTTTTCTTGCAATGAGTGCTGCTGGCCTGGTCCAGTGTTCCTTTCTGGATGTTCTGATCTGGAGGCTTACCCTGGCTGTAGAAACAAATTTTCCTCCCAAGAGCCTGGGTGTGCTACCAGACTGGTTTATTCTGTGTTCCTCATTGTACTCTATTTCTCCCACTAATCTTCCATTACTAATTCTCCTGTGAGCTCCCTCCCAATTCCCGGAGGTTTACTTCTTTTTACTCTTTGGCAAGATTTTATTTTCCAGATATCTAGATTCCAGGCCCTAGAGAAAGGCTGTACGTTGCTGATGATCTCACCTTCTTCACTGTGGGTCTCTCTGGAAATCTCGGAGCATTTCCGGATTGTTTTCTCTCTCCTTCACCATCATCACCCTAAACTCCTGTCTGATGCCAGGGAGTGATATTTACACAATATTGTCAGGATGAACAGTTTGGATGGGGCAACCCTGACTAAACTTATCAACCCATTTTATATGTAAAGGTTTTTATTGGGTTTGCCCTTAATGGAGAATATGAGTGATATTTTCCACTGTAGCCTATACACCCTCTCAATAGATTTATTCATGTCTAGCCAGTCCTCAAAGTCCTGTGTTATCTCTTTACTATCTCTTGAAATAGTCCATTCTGTACTATATCCATAGAAATATTTTTTTTTTTAGCACTAATGGCCAATGCTACCATTCTTTTTTTTTTTTTTTTTTGAGACAGGGTCTTGCTTTGTAGTTCAGGCTGGCCCTGAGCTCACTATGTAGCCCAGGCAAGAGTCGAACTCAGCAATCCTCCTGTCTCTGTCTCCCGAGTGCTGGGATGATAGGCATGAGCCACCACAACAAGCACTGTGGTATGTGGTACTGATGGCTGGTGGGCGTAAGTCACCACACCCAGCATTGTATGTGGATCAAACTCAGAACCTTGCACTTGCTAGGCAGGTGCTGGAACCACTGAGCTAACTCTCTGGCCCCCAATGCTACCATCCTAAACTAAGCTATCATTCTTTCCCTCAACTTATATTCTAGGTCCAACTTTTATTACTAGAATGAAATACTTGAGGCTGGTATTTTGAAGAAAAAGAGATTTGCTTTGGCCTATAGTGTTAAATTTGTGTTGTCTGGGGTTCAGAGCATCACACGGCAAGAGACAGAGTACAAACTTATGTTCTGTTCTCTATCCCTCTTCTTACAAATCCACAGGAATTTCATCAGGGGGCCTGCACTCTAATGACCTTTTCTAAACCTAATCTCCTTCTGAAGGCCTTATGTCTAAATATGATAGTTAGACTAAATTTCTCACCTTTTTAAGGCCTCAAAATTGGGACTGAGTTTCAACACCTGAAATCTTAGAGACACTCAAACCATAGCACTACTACAAGAGGCCCAGAGTGATCTCCATACTTCCACTCCAACCCCTTTCTCCTCATCTATTCTGAACTCATCATCAAAAGTTGTCTTTCAAAAGTATAAAGCAAGCGGGGCGTGGTGGCTCACGCCTGTCATCCCAGCACTCGGGAGGCAGAGACAGGAGGATTGCTGAGTTCGAGGCTTGCTAGGACTACATAGTGAGCTCAGAGCCAGCCTGAACTACAAAGCGAGATCCTGTCTCAAAAAAAAAAAAAAAAGTATAAACCAAGTCATGCCATTGCCTTCTGTAAAGTCCCCTACTGACAGCATTTCAAATAAAATCAAAACTCCCTATCAGGACGACCCTACACAATTTTAGCATTGCCTATCTTTCCAGTTTTATCACTTGCCATTAACCTACTTTCAGAATTTCGACTTATCTCTAAGATTTCAACCCAAGTTTCATTTCATTTCTTCCAAGAAGACTTCCTTTCTCCTGAATTTGGTTTTGGTGCCTCTACAATGTGGTCTTGTTATTACTCCAAACTTACTTATAGCACATTCATCATACTTTAGTTATAATTGGCTATTTATTGTTTGCCTCTGTAATTTCACTGTGAACTCTTGGGAATCAGGAGCACTTTTCATATTTATCATAATATTTCCAAAAGTGAATGGGATTTCTAGCACATATGTTAGAGATGGATCAATCGATGGTAAACTCTACCTATATTTTAAGAGGAGAGAGTACTTCAAATGTGTCCAGAACTACATTTATGTTGCTTTGAGATTCTTTTCTCTATTCTTAAGTGTGATTAAGTGGAAGGAGTGATCAAGGAAGATTTCACAGCAAAGCAAAATTTGATCTAGAATTTGAAAAACACACTTGGGCATGTGATTGTGGAGAAGAGTATTTTCAAATCCAAGGGACTGTATGAACAGGAGCATGTAAGGAAGCCAACTGTGCATTGAGTGTTTGGGGAAGGTTTAAGGGTTTAATGTCATTATGACAAAGGTTTGGTATATGGGGTATAATGGGAAATTAATTTAAAAAGCTAGGATGAGGCTTTGAGGTTGGAAACTTGATAGTGTGTTGTAAGGATGTGGATTTTATTCCACAGATTCCAAGGAATATTTTTGATGTTTCTTATTCATTAAAGATTTCTTAATGATGTAAAAGGATTGGACTATTTTGAATACACTATATATTTCATCTTTTTCCTAGGAATATATCTTAGTAATTTTAATATATGTCAAGGAAGAAAAATGATTTACTTTACAAACATTTCTTTTTCAGATATTTGGGGATAGTTCTAGACTGAAGATAATTTAAAATATATATTAAACTCAAAAAAAAATTTTTTTAAGACAGGGTCTCGCTTTGTAGTTCAGGCTGGCCCTGAGTTCACTATGTAGCCCAGGCAAGCCTCGAACTCAGCAATCCTCCTGCCTCTGCCTCCTGAGTGCTGGGACTACAGGCGTGAGCCACCATACCCGGCTCTGTGGTATGTGGTATTGATTGTTGGTGGGCGGGAGTCTCCACGCCCAGCATTGTATGTGCTTACCAGGAATCGAACTCAGGACCTTGCGCTTACAAGACAGGCACCAGAACCACTGAGCTAACCCTCCGGCCCTCAAAACAATTTTTAAATGTGGCCATTACTTTGGACTATCTTTGCAGAGCATCCTTTGTGGCAAAGGTAATTGAGAGTTATCTATACACAAAGTAGACAAACTGTCAGCCTAGGATATGATGTTTTCCTTCTTCCAAACACCTGAAATTATATTTGTAATTCTCGGGATCAGATGGAATAATCAACCATGTCAATCAATAGCTGTGGAGAAGGCATTGTGAATGAGCCTAGGGAGGTAGAGAGAAAAGATCAATCACTGGGCTAAAATGCAGAACTAGATTTTAGTCTTGTTTTGACACTGGATAACTATAAATTTAGAGCAGTGACTTCAATTTTTAGTTGAGTTTCTCCAACTGAAAAGTAAAATGTCATTTTTGTCAATACCACTCAACCAAAATATCTTCACTTGTTAAGAGAATGTACACTTTATTATACCAATTTGTTCCTAGTTGTTCCACTGGCCAATTTTCTTAGTTTTGATTAACAGAAATAAAAAAATATTTTTCATATACTAATCTATTGAAAATGATGCAAGTCAGGTCTGAAGAGAACTGTTTCCCATTTCGAATCTTGGTGTCAGTCACCTCATTACTTTTTCTCTTCATTCTCTTTAGGGGGTGATCTAATCTACTCTGGCCAAAGACTGCTCAAATCTATATCTTTTAGTTTTGGACTCTCTCCTAAAATTGGGATTTGAACTTCCAACTGCTTCTAGAATATTGTAATTTGGATACCCTGTGGGTATCTTTTAAATTCAGACTGTCTAAAAATGAACTCTTCACCTCCAAACAAAAGTAAAAATAACAAAACAAAAACCAAATGCAGTTCTTTTGTGCTTCCTAAATCACAGGCGTGGTACAAGACATGTAACTTACCATCACCTGTGCCTCCTTTGTCTCCGAGAGCCCAAAGCCCTAAACCTAATCAATTACAGATGCCTTAATATCTGCCACCCAATTTGTCTTCTTTTATCTGCTACCATCATTGCCCTCAATTAGACTTTAATCTTTCCACTACAGTTTGTAGCAGGAGCCCTCTAAGTGGCTCTGTTCTTTTCGGGTTTATCTGCACTCCACACTCCCATAAGACATATCTTTCTAAAGTGTAGCTGTCGTCACCTCACTCTCCTCCACATAAACTGTCACTGTTTCCGTTTTTATTGCTTACAGAATAAAACCCAAATAACTACACTTGGCTTCTGAAACTATGCACAGTTTGGCCCTAGCGACCCTCCAGGCTTATCTCTCCCTTGCATCCTATGTTCTGTATTTGAAACCCCCTATTCTTTTTTTCCCCATGCCTTTGTAGATATATCGCCTTCTATCTGAAGTATATATTCTCTCTCTCTCTCTCTCTCTCTCTCTCTCTCTCTCTCTCTCTCTCTCTCTCTCTCTGCCTGGTAAAATCATTAGCCTCTGTCAGTTTTTCATATGTTGCTTCTCAAATAGTTTGTCATGCTTGATTTTGAAATTACATTTATACATGAAAAATCCCTGTTAGAAGTTTTGCTGTTATGCAACTTCTCAGGAGGTGCCTGTTGAATTTTGTGCTCTGTGTTCTGTGAGAGAAGATTGAGATATCTCCAATGTACCGGTGGACAGGATATTTTTAGAGTTGGCAATCAGCGCATAGCTACTCCCTTTTCCTCCCAGAAGTTGTCAAACTCCAGAGACACTAGCAGTACCCACTTGAAGAGAGACAACCTCATTGCTGTTGTCTGTCTCGCAGTGGAGAAAGGGCAAGGAAATGCACAGACCTTGGCTCTTATAATCACTTCACTGACCTTTTAAATAACCTGTTGGATTCCCTGAGTCATGCCTCTGCTCAGATGTCATGGCCTTCAAGTGTGCAGTACCCTTTGTGTACTTTCTACCTTTTGTGAAAACAGCTCCTGGTAACAAAGCTGTGTATGCCTTTGGCTCCTGTTTTCTTCTTTAGTTTCATTGGTTGGTTTCAATTTTTCAAAGATTCCTCAGATTTTTGGTCTCCTAATAATATCTCTTCTTGGTGTTGAGCCCAGGTATGTATTTACTTTACATACACATAAAGACACAAATGTATGCCTGCACTCACACATACACACACAGATACACACTTCTTTACTTTGGTGGAGAATTAGCATGGAGAGAATGGAGTCTAGAAATAGGGATACTAACATAAATATTCTGTCAACTTGAAACTTAGTGTAGACTGAATTGCATCTTAAGGTCTCATCTCGATGCCTTCCCAGCCATTTGCCAGAAAATTGAAATTCCTATCATTTCTTACTCTTCTATTTTGAAGCTTTGGGAACACCTGGGAGAATGAAATTCTTGTTGCTATTATTACTGACAAAGGGGCCTTAGCCTAGTTCAAAGGGCTCTTTTGGATGAGCATTGATCCAGTTGTTTTGATAGTAAAGGATGAGGGGCCAGTAGAGAATTCCTACTCTAGGGAGGGTTGTGAGGACAGTGCCAAGCACTCAGTGTAGAGAGGTTAAGAACCAGGGTGGAGGGCCGGAGGGTTAGCTCAGTGCTTCCGGCGCCAGCCTCGCAAGCGCAAGGTCCTGAGTTTGATCCTCGGTAACCACATATAATGCTGGGCGTGGAGACACGCCCACCAACAATCAACACCGCATACCACAATGCCGGACGTGGTGGCTCACGCCTGTCATCCCAGCACTCGGGAGGCAGAGACAGGAGGATTGCTGAGTTCGCGGCAGCTTGCCTGGGCACCATAGTGAGCTCAG
>PVIC010043071.1:0-15518 GCA_004025085.1 Thryonomys swinderianus | reverse complement strand
AGGGATAGGGGTAAAAATGAGAATTAACTTGTGTCATATACTGGTACAAATTCCCCAATGTTATACATGATTTTGAGATGTATATAAATTGTACCAATAAAGAATTCAATTTATTAAAAAAAAGTGGTAGAGACAAAAGGATGATGAAGAAGAAAAGAAATTTGTCAGAAAAGAGTTCTGACCTGACCCTCCGTAACCCGAGACTGTTTCCTTTTTGCCAAACTGGTGCATCTTCATTGTGACTGAAAAGATTTATGGAGGCTAGCTACCCCTAGTGCTTTAAGACCTAGTCATTTCTGGTGACAATACTTCTTCATTAAGTCAACAAGAACTAGAGCTGTCTAGAAGTCTGATGTTAATGGCAAGGCAATGAGGTTGTTGACACTTATTTACCAAATATTCAGTGTCTACAAAGTTGTCCTCAGGGCTGTTGCATACAGATGCATCTATATGGATGCAACTCCCTAGGGTTGTGAAATGCAGATCCCGTGAAACTGTATGTAACTGTTCCAACTGTCTAAAAGATTGAAGAAGACAGAAACAGAAGTCCTATGTCTAGACAGTAATATGATTACATTAGAAAGCCAAGCATAAGCAGTTCATATTTCTAGAACAAAATGTGTTCTTTTTAGACTGATAAATTTAAAAGCTAAGGAGTACACAGAGTAACTTTAAGTTGAGATTTTTCAAACAGATTTGCCTCATTTTGCATGTTCCATACACTGGAACATGGCCCCAAAGAGCTATGTTTCCAAGCAATGAATTGAGGATGTCATACACCCAAACCTCATTAATCACAATTGTGCACAGTGCTAGGAGCCTTCTGCATAGTTGCTGAAAAAAAAAAACTGTTTACAGATTCATCCACCTGCACTGTGAGAGATGATATTAGTCTAATCTGAAAAATAGGACAATATTCAGAGCTAGAAAGTGAAGGCCAGGCCAGGGGTGGGCGTAGGGTATACCTGGAGATCAGATGTGGCGTGACAGCCATTCTGGAAAAGATGTGACGAGAAAAGAGGGGAGTGGAAAGAACAGGCTATGCTCCTAGACTTAGTACAATACTGAGGCAGACCATGAAAATTTGCCATGATAAATTAAGCATTTTATGTCTAAAAGCAAAAATATTATTCAAATACCATTGTCCTGAACCTTTACCACCCTGAATAGGTTTTCATACTGAAATTTTTTTTTTTTTTTTTGAGAAAGGGTCTCACTGTGTAGTTCAAGCTGGCCCTGAGCTCACTATGTAGCCCAGGCAAGCCTCAAACTCAGCAATCCGCCTGCCTTTGCCTCCTGAATGCTGGGATGACAAGAGTGAGCCACTACGCCCAGCCATACTGAACTTTAATTTAAACAAGAACATAAATGTCATAAAACTTTCTTAGCTTGTCTTTTAAGATAATGTTGGGGAAAAAGAAAAATCATTAAACAAATGTACCCATTAACAGTAAATTCAAAGTATAGCCAGTGCCAGCAGAGAAATCTGGTATTCGCGCTCCTTAAAAGACCTGCACATAAAGAATAGTATTTATTTACAATAATTCAGTCTCCTTTCTTGTCCTACCAAATAAATCAATGTTTTTAAAAGTAAAATCCAAACATTTTATGAGAAGCAAGATATGTACAGGTACAAATTTTTAATGTTGAGTGTAATTATAATATACAAGTAAAATGTACCAATAAACTTAATTAAAAATAGAAACTTTGGGGGGATGATTTTAAAGCATTTTATATATTCTAGATAGTAGCCCTTTGCATGATGTGTATAAAAAATGCACCGATAAAGAATTCAATTAAAAATAAAAGTCAATGAACCTAGAACATCTAAAAAATTTCTGAGTTTTATAGACTTAAAAAGAAGCTGAACAATCTGAAATGTCTTACTTGCATCAAACAGTTCAGACTTTTTTTCCAGTTACCTATGCTCAAAATTGGATTCCCTTCCATTTACAATCTGGCACTGGGGTCCAACTCCTGGTAGCAGTAAAGTGGAACTGAAGACTGTGATTTATTCCCTGGGCACAGTGATTTGAAAAATTAAAAAGATGTAAGCTTTTAGAGAGGTCACTCTCTGCCCTAAAACAGTGCTGTTCAATTTTTTGCTTATTATCAATCTTCAAGCGCCCCTATCCACCAAGGCCAACCCCAATTCTTTCTAGACATCTTTTTCCTAGTGACACTTTATTACAGACATACTATATATCTGTCTATGCAGTATATCTATATCTATGTTTTACATATCAAAAATTTCACTCCTCCATGAACCAATTTTCCCCTGTGGGGGGCAATATCATGCCTCTTATAAAATAAGAGTTACAAAAACTCAAGACCACATTTAATGTCTGTTCACAGCCAGAAATTCCTAAATCAGTAATGATTTAGCCTCACTTCAGTTAAAACAATTACATCTGAATCATTTTCAAAATGAAAAAGTTTTAAAAATACATAATCTGTGAAATACATAAAACTGGTGAAATATTGCTCTTGCAGTCAGTAAAATCCCAGCTTGCATTACTCTCAATTTGTTGAGCTCTACTTGATAGCTGCTCACAGAACCAAAGATTTGATTACTGCGTTTGATTACTGTTGAATTTTCTGCACATTTCAAAAAGCAAAAAACCAAAACAATATCTGAGAAAAACATTTTTCTGGAGGGTGGCAATCGGTAATTTGCAAAATCAGATAGAAAACATCTGTAGAAAGCACTATAATTTTCAATTTACACACAAAATAGACCAGCATTTGCTGCTCAAAAACAACCTGAAAATAAATGGTCCATAAAATTATGTGTGTCATAAAAACAAATCAGTGCTTCATTAGAAAACCATCGTGCCACCCATATGTACAATTGGGAGAAGTTTCTCCATCTGAAAAGGTTCAAGAATGCTCATGTTCTATTGCGCCTTCAAAAAAAAAAAACCCTCTAGCATTTTCAAATATTCATGACAAGAATCTCATTAAGCCTAAGAAATAACAGTCAGTAACAAATGCAAGACACATCCTGCCCACTATTAAGAGTGCTATGCATTTTTATATTGCTTCGCAAATAGTAAGGGCAAAGAAAGTCTTCTATAAGCCATTAAAAAGAATCTGCATCACATTATAAATTGAGCTTACCTACCTTCACTGGTCCATGTTCATTACTGAAGCCCTGCACCAGGTGCACATAAGACATCATGAAAATGTTCACTACTGCCCACTCTCTGTACATGTTGAATGTTTTAATATCTGCTGATTATTAAGCTGTTGACATCAGGCAGCTAGAGAGAATTGTCTCAAAAGGCATTCTCCAGGGGGCAAGTTCGAATCGCAAAACTTCACATAGAAAAAAAATCAGTTGTGATCAAAATCCAATGAAATGACTTCAATTAGGCAAGGTACTTTTTCACACAATTTTAGAGGGAAAGAGAGCTGAAGAAATTAAAAATAGTCTCATGCCCCCAAAATAATCAGGAGGTGGGCATATCTTCCACCTGAATTTAGAAAGCACTCTACATACATTTCATGCCCAACAAATTAAAAGAAATCTTTCAAAATTATGCCCCAGGGTATAGTTGCTTTATAAGGAACTGGTGCAGCCACCAGTGCTTGCAGCTACAGAAAGCTGGAATCCAGCTCTGGATTAAAACTTTTTTTTAACAACCTTCATGGAAGTTTGCAGAAGCATGTGTCTTAAATCTGACACAGATTTTGGCAGAAAATGCAGGGAAGTCTTGGCTGTAATCCTGTTGTGTCCCTACCAATAGCAGGGCAGTTTTAAAAACTGACTCAAATGTTCAGGACTGCTTTTATTTTAAAGCAGATAACCTGTAACATGAAACCCCAGCACATGGTCTTAATGGTTGTATCCCAATAGCAGAGCTCAGGAAAGGACCTTCAGATGCTGACATATCTGCTGCTGGTGACACAGAAAGTAATCAAATATGTTTCAAAAATAGCAAAAACATCAACACACAAACACAAAATGAGTTTTTAAATAGAAGCTTAACAAGTAGGTTAAAATGAAGAACATGGAGTTTTAAAGAAGCAACAATTAGGTTTATTTGCATGTGCCAGGAAATAGCCTACGTACATTGTCACAAAAATCTTAGCACTTTAATGTGGAATCCTTTAGCAACACCAGCTAAGTCGGCTTTGGAAACTGAATGCCTAAATGGCTAGGCACCAAGAATGGCAAAAGAATGGAAACCTCTCTTGTGGTCTTCACTAGTTTCCAATCTTTGATTTCCAGGTTTTGGCCCTTTCAAACCCATTTTTTGCATTTCTGAAATCGAGAATGGCCTCAGAAATTTCTTCATTGGTGTTCATCACAAATGGACCTAGAGCAGAAAGAGACATTCAGAAAGTCTTGGGTGATGACATTTTACCTTTATAAATGGTACATATTTCTCTAGTTTCTAATTTAAAATAAAATCTAGGTATATCTGAACAGTAAAAGTGTTCAGATCCCAGAGTTCAATGTTTAATTCCAGAGGACAACAATGCAAGTTTCTTGGCTATGATTGTGCATGATTATAAGTTATTATAAAGATCAAACTTTAGATAAACAAATGTAACTGCATCTCACCCATTCATTGAAGATTCCTTACCAGCAGTGATGGCAGTCTCTTTATTTAAAACATTCTTAGATTTAGTTCTATTACAATCATATTTCAGCCATATTACTGCTACATCACATTACAACCAGTTGATACTTTTATACCAATAGTTAATGTCAAGAATCAAATCAATCTGAATATGATGAACTGGCAAATTTCATCATAGATTTTGTACCTAGGTAATACATCAGGCTATGTGTTCATGTGATGGTTCCAAGCTATTTTTGAAAATTAGCAGCATCTCACTGACACTAAATAGGAGATTGAAAAACAATTCAAGTCAAGAAAGCATCATTATTTGGATTCCCTAGAGATGGGAAAACTTCCTGTAGAAAGCCAGAGACTATTTTAGATTTTGTAGATCAAATGGTGCCCAACTCAACTACTCAACTCTTCACTGAAGGACAAAAGCATCCATAGACAATATGGCAGTGACTAACCATGTTCATTCCAGGAAAAACTCCATTCACAAAAACGTGCAGTGGACAGATTTGGCCCATGGCTGATAGTTTGCTGATCCCTTTGTCTAAGTGCTGGATCTGAATTTGAGTGCTCCTAAAAGTATGCAAGAAGTTCTCCTCTGCTTGAGCAGAAGAGGCAAAGTATCTGGCGCTTCCCCTTTCTCACACATTGGAGGGACAGAAACATAGGACTGTATGAAGCCCAACGCTTATTTGGCATTTGCAGTGTCTTGAAAAGAGCTGAGAAGCTTGCCTACTCAGTGCATTTCTTCTAGCAGGCAGAAGTTCCCAGTGTTCTTTTTATGGAGCTCCTCCCATGAAGGGGCTTTCTCTCGGAGGCTTTAATTTACATATAACTATATTACTTAGAAGTAACAACACATTCAAACTTCTTAACCATTGTTGGCCTATCAACCCAGATTTGGCAATAAGTATATTTAAAATCTGAGAAAAGAAGGACCCAGGATAATATGCTTTGTTGATGGTGTAGCCATTTGGGAAAGAGAATGCCAGTAGGAAGGGAAAATTCCGTGGAAGGAATCTAAATTGACTTTTTCATTCAATTAACTATCTACTAAGATTTATTAAGTGCCAATTAAAGAAGCTATTGCACCAGGAGCTAGGGACTTAAAGATGAAAGACAAATGAATGAAACTCTCACAAATATATTACACAGGCAGGTAAGGAAACAAATCATTACACAAGAGTGTGGAACATGGAATTATAGGACTATGTAAATTCTACAGCAGCAGCAACAAAAGGAGAAGAGAACTGACCCAGAAAGGAGAGACATGCAAAAAGGTATACAAAAAAGAATGGCATATCTTCAGGATTAACATGCTGGATGAATTGAGGATGAAGTCACAAAACAGTGAGAAAGAACTGAAGGAGAAAGAATATGGGGATCTGAGATGTAGAAGCCAGATGATTTTAGGCTTTAGATGCCATCCATGAGAAGCAGTTTGGACATAATTATTTAGGGAGTAGGAATCACTGAAGGGTTAAGTGGACAGTAACATGGTCTGACTTGGAGTTTTAAAGGAGACGTCAGCACGAAGATAGAGAAGGTGTCTGACCTAGGAGGCTGAGTCAGTGGTGCAATAGCTGAGGGTAACTGGCACACAGCATGTCAGAGGCTGGGTGGAGAATAAAGAGTTTGGTTGTGGATATTCTAATATGGAGATGTCGGATCCAACAGCTTCTCAGCAGAGGCCTTCAGTACACTGTTGAGACTATGGATCACAGAAAAAATTCCATGCGGACATCAAGCTTTGGAGTTTATTAGGTAGGAAATAATGGAAGATCTTTTGTATACAAAATAAACAATACACTCGAGAACACCTTGGAGAAGCCAACTTTTTAAAGGACATACGAAGCAAAGGCAACGGAATGGGGAAAATAATATCAGGTACTGATTTCCTGCACAGAATCATTTCTCTTTCATTCACACGTGTAGAGCACCAATTTTATGCTCCCCTCCTTTTTCTGTACTGCACTTTGGAAAACCATCCAAAAAGTTTTCTAGGGCCACATCTCTCAACTTTTAATGTGCACATAAGTTACCTAGGAAACATTGATAGTTTGGTATCCTCCAAAGCCAAGTTGAGGAACCTCATCTCCTCATATACCCAGGAAGAGGAAAACTGAACCAGAAAGCATGTGCCTTTAAATGTACTGTCTACAGCAATTACATACTCCCTTAAGTCCTCTTTCAAACTACACTCTGCAATTCTCTTCTGCTTAACCCTTTGGACTCCTTTAGTAATAAAAAGATGTGGATTCTTATGTAGATTCTTGCCATAAAGTAGAAAACAAGACATGGGATCAGGAGACCAGGGTTCATATCCTTGTATACTACTAACAATCATGGCCCATAAGAAAAGCCACAGTGAAAAGCAGAGGGGTTGGCATGGTGAGAGACAGAAGGGCAGGGTGGTTGAAAACCAGACAATCTGAGTGTAAATCCACTCCATAGTTGTTATGGTGTGCATCTAGACATCCTTCCAAAGCCTCATGTACTCTTACGTAGGGCTTTTTCAGAGGTGGCTGCATCTAGAGTGTGTGATGCTGGCATTGATTTATGGTGCAGTGCTAGGCTCAAGGGCACTAAGAGTAAGGGTGTGAGTACTGCCTGCCCTAAATAGCTTGGATAAGATGTAAGTCACAGAATAAACTGTGGTTGCCCTTTTGTTGGCTTGCTACCTTGTGCCCTTCATGAACAGTTTTTCCTCCGTGAAGAGAACCTGCCTTGGAGCCAGCTAATTTTGGACTGAAACCTCTACAAACTATGAGCTAAATAAACCTTTCCTCCCCAAACTTTAGGAGTCAGGTATTTTGACTCAGAAATGAGAAAAGTTACTAAGGCAATAGCCTTGGGTTGGGCAGTGAACCTCTATACCTCTGCTGCATCTATAACAGAAGGAGGAGAGGGATCTTCTTCTAATGTTGTTTTGAAAATTAAATAAATTAAAATTTGGAAAGCACTCTGAGCACCAAAAGCACAAGAGACTATGAGGACAACATTTATTACAGTTTGAATGTGGCTTGTTCGCTCTACAGCTCATGCTGAAATACGAATGCCACTGTACTGGGAGGCAGGACCCTTCCACAATGATTATGTTGTTAAGAGGAGCTAATGCTTTTCACCAGCGAATGAGTTCTCACTCTTGTGGGACTGGGTTAGTTACCATGTGAGTGAGTCACATACACCTCGAGTCCACTTCCAGTGCTCCTCTTTTCTACATACATCCACTTGCCCTTTTGTTCTCTGGCATTAATTAAAGCAGAATGAAGGCCTTTCTAATGTAGTGTTCTTCAGCTTCCTAGCCTCTAGAACTGTGAGCCCAAACTCAACTCCTTTCTCCCTAAATTACCTAGTCTTATGTATTCTCTTAAAGCAACAGAAAATGATAACAGTATTAAACCACTGCTTTTTTTTTTTTTTTTGAGACAGGGTCTCACTTTGTAGTTCAGGCTGGCCCTGAGCTCACTATGTAGCCCAGGCAAGCCTGGAAGTGAGCAATCCTCCTGTCTCTGCCTCCCGAGTGCTGGGATTACAGGCGTGAGCTACCACACCCAGCACTGTGGTATGCGGTATTGATTGCTGGTGGGTGTGAGTCACCACACCCAGCATTGTATGTGGTTACTGGGATTGAACTCAGGACCTTGCGCTTGCAAGGCAGACGCTGGAAACACTGAGCTAAATCTCCGGCCCAAACCACTGCTATTTTTGGTAAGGATGAAAATGATACCCAAGAACTTTTACCTCTTTGTGACTAACCTGTGCACTAATACTTATGGACAGATGCAAAAAGCAAATCCTCTTTTACAACCCAGAACTCACTGTTCAGTGTGGGTTTTAATATAGAAGAATGTTATTGCCAGGCACAGTGGTCCTGGGACTTCTGAGGCATAGGATAAGAGCAAACTCTCAGCTTAGTACAATCAGGATTCCAATTTTCCTGTTCTTACACCTGAGGTAGATTTTTCTTCTTTTTTCTCAAAGGTTTCTGTCTTGAACATGGGGCTGAAGTTGAAGATGGGTCTCACTCTGTTGGATCATACTTGTTCAAATATAGTAACACCAGATTAAAATTTCCACAGGTTTTAAAACATGATATTCTAGTCCCCCATAGAATACTAAATCTTTTTTCAAGTTGAAATCTCTTATGACACAATAAAAGTACCATTTTTTCTATGCATAGTTTTAAGATCAATGTCTGACACATGATATATACTTAATATTTGTTTTGTCAGAGAAAAAGATGCGTGTACAAACAAACCCCACTTGGGTATTTTCTCCTGACAATGGACAAATGAAACAAAATCCTTAGATATGTTGATGAAGAAAGAGATAGGACACAACTCCAGCCCGTCCTCCCAGTAATAATGTGCATGTACACAATGGAGGAAAACAAAAGTCAACCATAAATCCTCACCATTCTGGGCTTACCATGTTGGACAACTGGTTCTCTTAATGGCTCCCCAGCAATTAGGACAAAATGGCTTCTTTTGGGATCCTGAAGTTAACAAAGAAAACATAAAAGACAAATATGCTTATTTTTTGAATGTCCAATTAGGAACCAATGATTTGTTCTTAGAATGCTAGCTAAATGGATGTTGTACTTAATTCTGAGTAAAAATTTCAAAATATTTATTGATTTTGAAAATTTCTTTAATACATTTAGTAACAACTAGAGCTCAAAAAGAAATCCTGGTCATAAAGTATTAACATTTTCATATTAAAGGAGGATTTAAATCAAGAGCTTTAGAAACATCTTCATGATAAACTATGTGATCAAATAGGCTTGTTAAAAGGTTTAGGCTTTCACACTAACAATTTCTTTTTTTTCTAGTACTGTGGATCAAACTCAGGACCTTGCTGTTGCCAGGCAGGTGTGGTGCCAATGAGCTACATCCCTGGCTCTCAATATAATTTTTAAAAGGAAAAATTACTCATCTAAATAAAAATAAGATTTTATAACTGCTGACATTTATTATTAGTATACAATATGGACAGAAGTATGGCACTAAATGGAATCTTTTTTTTTTTTTGAGACAGGGTCTTTCTTTGTAGCTCAGGCTGGACCTGAGCTCACTATGTAGCCCAGGCAAGCCTCAAACTCAGCAATCCTCCTGCCTCTTCTTCCCTAGTGCTGTCTAGTGCCTAGACACACTTTGAATATATATGTAAACAAAAAAATAAAAGAAGGGCTCTGTTCAAATTCTGGTCTAAGCATTTTATACATTTCTATCACATTTATTTTTTTAAGTATGTGTTTACATACACATACTTAATGTACATAATGATTACATTTGTCATCAGGAGTTGGTACATGTACATAACACATCTTAATTCGTTTTATGGCCCCTTCTTCATCTCTTCCTTTCTGACTACATTTCTTCCCTCTCCTTCTTCCACCTCTTTTTTCTCTATTATCTGTGTTTTTATTTTATACTTTACTTATATTTTGGATTTCTCATGTAAAAGAAAACATGCAATATTTAAATATCTGTGTCTGATTTATTTCACTTAACATTACAGCCTCGAGGTGCATCCATTTTTCTACAAATGATACAAGTTTATCCTTCTCTATGACAGAGTACTATTCTACCGTGCACAAACAACACCTTTTCCTTATCCATTCCCCTGTTGATGGACATACAGTGTACTTCCAAGATTTAGCTACTATGAGTTGTGCTGCTATAGACACAGGTATGCATGTGCCACTGGAATATGATAACTTTAACTCTTTGGGATGATACCTAGGTGGGGAATAGCTGGGTCAAATGGAATTTCTTGTTTTATTTTTTCCAAGAATCTGAATATTGATTTCCATAGTGGTTGTACTAGTTAACATTCCCACCAACAATAAAGAAGCCATCCTCCCACCTCCCACAGCTTCTCCAGCGTTCGTTTTTGTTGTTGTTGTTTGTTTTTGAGACAGGATCTTGCTTTGTAGTTCAGGCTGGCCCTGAGCTCACTATGGAGCCCAGGCAAGCCTGGAACTCAGAAATCCTCCTGTCACTGCCTCCCGAGTGCTGGGATGACAGGCGTGAGCCACCACGCCTGGCACTGTGATATGTGGTATTGATGGCTGGTGGGCGTGAGTCACCACGCCCAGCATTGTATGTGGTTACCGGGATCGAACTCAGGACCTTGCGCTTACGAGGCAGGTGCCGGAACCACTGAGCTAAATCTCTGGCCTGCCATCCAGCCTTCGTTTTTATCTGATTTTCTGATGAGTCACTCTTTCTAGAGTAAGATGAAATCTCAGTGTTACTCAAATTTACATTTCTCTAAAGATGTCAAATGTTTTTCATTTACTTATTGGCTATTTATATTTCTTCTGAGAAGTGTCTGTTCATTGCAGTTGCCGGGGATCATCTCATTATATAAAATTGCTTAGATATTTTACAAAATTGCCATTAGTATCAGAGTTTTATCTCTTGAAAAGTACACTTGTATCATCTAAATTAACTTTTCAATAAACTTAGTTGAAATTGGGGTTTCATCTGAAATTAAGAACAATGTGGCAATCAGTGTCAGTGACAAGACAAGGAGACATGCTGGTAGGCTCCACCTAGCCTCATTCTGCTCCATGCCATACCCAGCTCTATCTGCTGCTAACCCCGGTGGCCAAAAGCACCCCCAGACTCATTTTCAGAGTCGTGGCTATAGAGCTACATTTGTTCTTTCCTGTATTACTCAAATAAAATGATGAGCTTCCAATTATTACTTAGACAGTAAGATAAAATGGTGCATGTATTTTGTCTGAAATGAAAAATTATTAAACTTCCAGGACTTGAGTAGTTGAGGGTTCTATCACTGTAGAAATCTGGAGAACATGCCAGGCTTCTTTCAATGACTTTTCTGCAAATTGAACCTCTGAGTGCCTCTCTCTCTCTTAATGAAAACCAAATCTGGGTTTTGTCTTTCTCTTTTCTAAAATGTATGACTTTTACTTTCCTTAACTTTCTCCTTTGATAAAATGTTGCCATCTTGCTAGATATTTAGTGGAGTGTGGATATGGTTCAAAGTCACACTTGTTATTATCTTCATGACTTTTCCTATGGTGTTAAGTGGTACAAATCATATAAAAGCGAGGAGAATGAAATCAATGTTTAAGACATGAGTCCTTGTTCAATTATAAGTCAATGCCTTTATGATATTTGATGAGAAAAACTCATTCAAAGGTAACAGAGGCCCACTTACTCCTTCTTGCCCAATTGCCTCAACTAAAATTCATAGTCTTTGCGGATTGAGATCATGTCTTTTGTTTTGGGGTACCTTCCCAGACTTTCTGGTTCACAGTTAGGCTCTTTGCAGCTTTCCTAAAATCTCAGCTTTAAAAATTGGTCAGTATTCTTTAAGCGTTGTTGCCAAGCTATGGTTTGGGTTCCACTGATAAGGAAAACAAAAAAGTTCAGATGATAGTTTTGTGGTTTATTTACTGTCCTGATAATTTCAAAACTATGAGTTTCTAACTCAATTTGTTTGATTGACTATAAATATAAAGTTTGAGATAAGACTTCAAGAATTAATGTAAGGGCATGTTTTTGCTACAACAGCATTTATTTTAGTGATACGTTACCTGAAAAGATTACCAGAAAGAAACTGAATCGTAGCATGTATTAACTGTGTGCAGTTATTCTCATTAGACTTCATTGTTTATACTTCTGAGGCCAATAGAAAGTTAAAATTATGAACTGTGATCAGTTTTTAAAAATCAGTGGATTCTTTTGTTGCAAACTTCTGCATATAAATAAGCAAAATGGTTATCTCTAGTTTTACTCTGGTGTTTTGCTTTATTTCTGACTTTCAGTGGCTACTTTAATCAAATGTTATAATGAAATGTTAGTCTTTATTATTTTAATGAGTTCTCCATGAATGGCACCAGTTTAAGAATGATTACTCTCAAGTAGGCAACTGATCTTTCAGCTCAGTGCACTACACCTGAATTTTGCTAATTTAATGAGCACACCAGTATACACATGCATCTAAAGATGAGATGGAGTGTTTCATATCAAGTTTGTGTGTTCCTAATCATGGAGCCACCATCAGGGTAACCACTATTGTGCATGCCAACTGTGAGCCAGCCAAAGCAAAAAAGGAAACCTTGGCCCTTGAAACAGTCTATTCCAGAATGAATGGTACCAGTCCAAGAGTAAATGTCCAGCTTAGCCTGGGGTTGATTCCAGCCTCTAAGAACTCTGAAAAATGTAAGTCTATTTTGAAGTCCCTGTGCTTTGGGCTTCCTCCAAGAATTCAAGGAGCTTAGCTCAAAGGCTTTTAAATCTATTGTAAAGCAAGCCCCTGCAAGTGCTACCTGCTTTGCAGACTTCAGAATAATGGACAGGAAGACACTTCATTCTGAGTGAGGAAGTCAAGAGTCCCTGCAATCTGACATGCGCTAGGCTGAGAGAGGCCAAATAATGCTAACATAGAGCGAGGAAAGTTGGATCAGTGAGAAGACATGATTTTCTGCCTCATGAATCTCTTGTCCCCTTGCCTATCCTAGATTCTCATAAAGAAACTGCCTAAACTGCTGTTTAACCAAGAAGATGAGTTTGATGACAGAGGACACAGACATGAGCTGTAAGGAAAGTGCAGGAAAAACATACCCAGAAAAAAGCCAAGAACTCAGTTTCTTGTGTAACACTAGAAAGTCACAGCTTTCATCTTTATTCATCCTCAGGCTAAGGTTAGACCCACCTGCAAATAATTGTGGCTTAAAGCCTGACTCGGTCAGGGTCCCTGAGACTTTTTTTCTAGCAGTAGAAATAGTTACATTGCCTAAGCCTTTGAAACAAAGTTATGATTCTTCTTTAAACAATATGTATGCGGTATGACTATCTGTTAAATTCAACATTTGGATCAGTCCAGGTATCTATAAGATACCTATATACTAGGAACTGACAAATTTTTTCTACACAGAGCCAGAGAACATAGAGCTTACAGGTCATCCAATCCTCAGTGCCAACAATGCATGCATCTCTGTATGGTACGAAAGGATTCACAGACAAAACAAAAATGGATGGTTATGGCTGTCGTCCAGTACAACTTTACAAGGTATGTATGAAAACACATTGGATTTGGCCTATTGAACATCATTTATTAACCCCTGTGCTACATCTGGAGCAGACTCCTAATATACATAATCTCAGATTTTTTTTTTTTTTTTGAGACAGGGTCTCGCTTTGCAGTTCAGGCTGGCCCTGAGCTCACTATGGAGCCCAGGCAAGCCTCGAACTCAGCAATCCTTCTGTCTCTGCCTCCCAAGTACTGGGATTACAGGCGTGGGCCCCCACGCCTGGCACTGTGATATGTGGTATTGATGGCTGGTGGGCATGAGTCACCATGCCCAGCATTGTATGTGGTTACCGGGATCAAACTCAGGACCTTGCACTTGCAAGGCAGGCGCCGGAACCACTGAGCTAAATCTCCAGCCCCAATCTCAGATATTCTTAACAATTCCATGTAGCTTGTCCAATCATTTCAATTTTGAAGACAAAGAAATGAAGTTCAGAGAGGTTGAGAAATATGTTCAAAGTTTCATAGTTAACAAGAGGCAAAGCCAAGATCCAAATCTTCACTATCTCTTTCCTGTTGTAATCTAAGGGAGACATTCTACTACCCTATGGCTGTAAGCAGTCATATCCTCTTTAAATGGTCTCTCTTTTAAATATCAGTTTTGATAGGAATCTCTCTAAGCTTTTGATGGCACCAGCTATGGTTCTACCCAGAATAATGACATAATTGCATGTAATAGAGTGTCTGTAGAGCCAGGAGTGTGGCTTGCCAATGGATTGATAGTTTCAGCTGATTTGCTTCTATCCCCAGCTGCCCTTCTGGCTCCCCTCATTGCTTCTCTGTGGTACTCTGTTCTAGCTCCCAATGCTTATTATCTGCATCATCATATTACAGGACAAACTGAGATTACCAAGTTAAACCAGGTACTATGACAAACTAATCTGAGATCAGTAGGTTTTGGCCTAAGTATAGATTCCATGCTTCTTTTATGTACTGGGTTGAACCTTGTGAAACTGTCATACTGGCAGGTCAAAGTGGCAGCTTTGAATGGCTCAACCTAATGTTACAGGGCACAGACCCTGAGATACGCATTTTATCTGGTACCCATGAAATTCTTTCTTCTGTTTATCTTGTAGTTCACCGAAGTGCTGCAGATGATTAAGGCAGCAGAAGGTAAGCTGCCGAAAAGATGAGCTATGCTATAATAATTTCTAAAATTCATTGCATTCTATAATGCCAAGGTCAGCAGGTCAGAAATGAGTTAGATGGCCTCTCTGTCAGTCACCTTTACACTGAAATAGTTCTCATCTCTGCTCTTTGAATTCCTTCTTTTCAGGAGCTTTTGCAAAATTAGCTTCGCGACCTGCCTTGTTAGTGACACAAAGTACTCAGATGGGCATAATAGACTCATAGTACTGTGAGTGATCTACTCAGTGTCATGAAACCGACATGAAACAGAGACTTGGAAACTTGGGAAAACAGCTCTCAAGATTTGTGAGTTATTAGAAGTTTCACATAAAGCAGAGATCAGTGAAAAAAAAAACACTAGGGATACATTCCAAGCTCCTAGAAGTTCCAAATTGGTATGATTTTCCAAGGGTTTCATGTGATTATGCATACAAATCCATATACTTATAGACAGCTGATCCATTTTCACTTATGCTAAAAATAAAATAAATGGATTTTACAAAGGAAGAAAATTAAGAGACAGTTAAGATGTATTGTCTCGGGCCGGAGGGTTAGCTCAGTGGTTCCGGCGCCTGCCTCGCAAGCGCAAGGTCCTGAGTTCGATCCCGGTAACCACATAGAATGCTGGGCGTGGAGACACGCCCACCAACAACCAACGCCGCATACCACAGTGCCGGACGTGGTGGCTCACGCCTGTCATCCCAGCACTCGGGAGGCAGGGACAGGAGGATTGCT
>PVIC010043070.1:0-15580 GCA_004025085.1 Thryonomys swinderianus | reverse complement strand
TTTAATGCTCTTCTTTGACTGATGACAGGACAATGTTTGTTGCAGGTCTCTTTCTATTATCTGGGGCCCCTTGGAAGCAGCACTTTCCTGGGGGGTCCTCCTTGAATCTGTAATAACCCTTGAGAGTTCTCACTCCTGACACATCATGGTAGGTATTTGAGCAGAACAATCACATCATGTTTGTTACCATAATACAATCCATGCCAATATCAGTATTAAACACAGTAAATAGACACAAAAGGTTTGTTAGATTCTATAGTGGATACTTTGAGCTTATGAGTTACCTCTATGTCTGACTCCTCACTGCACAGCTCCGGGATACAGTGTGCTGCTGGGCAGCCTTCAGTCCACTGGAAATGGACTGCACCCTGCAGCCGGGTCCGCGTGCTGCTCACTCAGTTCGCCGGAAACATGGCATGGTGGGCTCGGAGTTGCTCTGTCCGGTCCGCCCGCTGCTCATTCCTCAGTCCGCTGGAAACACGGCACAGCGGCCCGGAGCTGCTGGGTCCGGTCCGTCCGCCGCTCGTTCCCTAGTCCGCTGGACTCATGGCACGGCGGGCCCGGAGCTGCTGGGTCCGGTCCGTCTGCCGCAACTTCCCCAGTCCGCTGGACTCACGGCACGGCAGCCCGGAGCCGCTGGGTCCGGTCCGTCTGCCGCAAGCTCCCCAGTCCACTGGACTCACGGCACGGCGGGCCGGAGCTGCTGGGTCCGGTCCGTCCACTGTAAGTTCCCCAGTCCGCTGGACTCACGGCACGGCTTGCCGGAGCTGCTGCTATAACATAAATTTTAGCAACACTAGCAACCTATAGAAAGAAATGAATACCTTTAATAACATTTATCTGAAAGTCAACTTAATTATGGGTGCATGACTTTTAGGAAACAATTTTTTTTTGAGACAGGGTCTCGCTTTATAGTTCAAGCTGACCCTGAGCTCACTATGTAGCCCATGCAAACCTGGAACTCAGCAATCCTCCTGCCTCTGCCTCCCGAGTGCTGGGATGACAGGAGTGAGCCCCCATGCCCGGCACTTAGGAAAACAATTTTTAAAGATTAAAAGAAAAAGAAAAAGTATTTTGAGTTCAAACAAAACAATTAGACAAGTTGTACCACTGGACAGACAGATAAACAGACAAATATGTAAGACAATCAATAAAATTGGAATGAACTCAAATATATTTGGCCAAACTGAACTATGATATCTGTTGTATAATGTTTAGGTTTCTAATGTAATTAAGACTTGTCAAAGACTTTCTGTAGGTTAATTAACAGAGGTATCTTATGATTATAATCAGGAGGAATGCAAAGTGCTTCACACCTGTAAGGCATATTGTTAAGTTACCTCCAAAGTTTAAAGATATATATATATATATATATATATATATATATATATATATATATATATATATTTAACCTATGAATCTATGCTTGTTCTCCCTCTGGAGGTGGTGTTTTGGTCTTGGTTTTGGTCCTGCAATGGATCTGTTGGTCATCACAAGTGAGGTGGGTCATTCAGGTGCTGGCCCATCATTCTCAGCAGGGGAGCTGTCATCTGTTCAGAGATATTGGTGGTTCCACCAGTGTGACCCATGGTCACACTTTCTGAGAGGGCAGTCATGAGGCTTCACTGGTATCTGTTAACACAGAAGTGAAACCTCTCTCCTAAGTTATCAAAACAGTGGGACCCTCCACTTACTGTTTGGACATCTTTCCAAAGGACCTGTAGTTTCTGGGTCTTAGCCATGGCATCTGTAGGCCAATAGAGCATAGCAGGCAGTTATGTGAAACCTGCTGCTGGATTTAAAAAGTTAAGTACAAAAGTAACCAGATCTGAATGGGCTTGTAGAGGTATCCAACTTGCTCCTGATGATTGTTTAGGCAAGTGGTGTTTGAGAATGGCATGGGCTCTTTTTACTATGACTTGCCATTGTGGATTATATGTAATACTAGTATTATGCTTAACATGCCAAAGAAGAAAGAAATTTTGGATAAATTTATTAACTTATGATGGGCCATTGTACATAATAGCCATTTCAGGGTAAAAATTTGGTTTGCATAGCATTGTCCTATTAAATCTGTAAAGAACTTGTCATGTAGTTTTAATTTTACACGTGGGTGCGGTTTTGGAAATATCTTGGGTAAGTAAACCTCTTTTTTTTTCTTTTTGAGACAGTGTCTCGCTTTGTAGTTCAGGCTGGCCCTGAGCTCACTATGGTGCCCAGGCAAGCCGCCGCGAACTCAGCAATCCTCTTGTCTCTGCCTCCCGAGTGCTGGGATTAAGTAAACCTCTTTTTGAGAATTTTTTGGCTGAAGATACTTGAGAACTTTTAAGACTAACATTTACTTTGGGTTAGGCTTGAGCAACAATTATGCAATATAATCTCCTTGTTCAATTCCCTGATGTCCTGTGGAACTAACAGGAACACACAATTTAGAGTTGTATTCAGAATCAATAACAGCAGAAATAATAGTAATGCCTTTCAAAGTTAGAGTTTTCCAAGTATCAAACCAATTATCCCAGGTAGGAGGGGTTCATAAATTCCTGTTGGGACAGATATAGGGGTTTCATCTCCCAGCAGGTGAACTCTCTGAGCAGCAGAAAGATCTAACACTATGCTATTGTGTTTCCCCAATGAGGGAAGAAATATTCTTCTGGACATCCACGCCATCTGTTTCATATTTATGCATGGGTCTAAACTGGGTACAGCTGGCTCAGAGGAGCTGGAGTCCCCTGGCCCTGATCCCCTGTTGTTTCCCAAGCACAGGGAAGGGTGCTATTTCTGTTTCCATGGCAATAATGTGCCATTCTTATCATATTTGGAAGGCAGCTATGCTCACCATTATACCACCAATGCAGGCTCTTATCATATTTGGAATGATGAGCCTTACTCTAGTGAACCTCTTTTTTGCAGCAAGGGCAAGGGCCAGATGGCAACTTACTCTCTTTGGATGCATGACTTGGTTTCAGATCAGCTTGTAAAGTTGCTTTGATTTTACATTTTTTTTTCTGAGATGTTCATTTTTTGTACAATTAAAACACTTTAAGGCATTATGTGTACCACCTAAATATTGGGAGACAGCTTGAACCATCAGGGTTGCATTGTATGAATGAGCCCCAATGTTTTGACATGCTTTAATATATGCCCCAAGATCATTAGAAGAACATGTAGGATTTATCACTTGTTTACAATCCAGATTAGCATTCTCATAGGCTAGTTGTAAAATCAGAATGTCTGTTGCCTGGGAATTAAATATCTGTCTCCTAATTACTTGTTGCAATTGGCCTACAAACTATGTGAAAGTTTCCATTGGCCTTTGTATGATTTGAGTAAAAGATTGCTTTGGTGTACTGTCACCTGGCACAGAGGCCTAAGCCCTCTGCACGAGTAACACTGGGCATTTCAGTTTGCCTCTGTAAATCTAAAAATTTACCAGTACCAGATAGCATCACAAAAGTAATCTCTCTGACCTGAGCATCTCCCTGAGAATTCTTGTGAGCCTGCTCCCTAATTAAGGAACGTGGTTCCCCCTCAAAATGGAGATATTAGGCAAGGGACAGCCACATTTTGCAAGATGAAAAACATCATGTGGAACCAGATAATAAATCTGAAGTATACCATCTAACAAACCAACCATATAGGGGCTTTGGACACAATTGAAGAGCATGATCTGCTTGAGCTCTTTTAGAATGCTAAAAGCAAAGGAGTTGTGAATGCACATCTCCACCCCTGGTTGGTCAGACAGAAGTGAAATAGGAAAGCACAAAGGTTATTGAACTGTCTTGTCTGCTGTAACTGGCTTTTGTAGGATTCAGCCATAGGAAATGGCCCTCAGAGCAGGCATTAAGAGGGGGGTAACAAGATCTTTGCATGGCACCTGAGGAGCCTGTGGGACTAATGATTTAAGGTTTTACTCAGATAGGACTGAAGCTGCCATAAGATAAAAGCAAATGGATGAAGAAGCTGAACAAAGGGAAACATGGCCAGAGGGCCAAGTGGGGGGGGGTAGCCAAGTCTCCTGAACTGACCTAGAGAGTTTGAATACAGAGTAGCCCAAGTGGTTAACTTTTGAGGGGAAAGACAATCCCCTCTTTTCCTGGCTTTAGGAAGAATGGTTCCCACGCTACTAAGTGTCCCCTCCTTGGGAAAATATGAAATGTATATTTCTATGTCTTGTAGCAATTTTACCACATCTTTCCTTGTTACTACATATGCTGCTTGCTTTAAGAATAACTTAAGCATTGCCTTGAGGTAGTTCTTCTTCTCCCTGGTTGGCAGTGCTTCAGTGCCGCTCACAGATGTGTTTCCTTTGAAATCTGAGCCTGTGCATTTTCCCTATAACTGCAAAGTCTTTTCAGAGCAGGTGAAGCTCAAATACCTGAGGTGAGGGCCTAGTTGTGAGGAATGCATTACAGCTCTTTTCCGTGGTAATTTTCTATACCAGGTGACTTACTCCCAGCACAGAATTATTTACTTATTATTCCACTGGGGTCTATTTGAGAGAAAGGAAAATGGCTTTACAGAATTAATAATGAGGAATTATATTTGGAGTTTGAATTCCACATCTCCTTAACTATCCAATATGTTATTTCCAAAGAATAATAAATGGGGAACTTACTTCATTGGGCTTTTTTTTTAGTTGCAGCTTCTGATTTAATTAGTAAAACTCAACTGATTGGAGAGGGATCTAATTTTGAATTAGGTAGATAATTTCTAAACCATTTTTCAGAAATGGTGGTTTAGTAAGAATAATTTTATAAGGATAATATTTTAAAAGAGATAACTGTATATGTGCCTCAATTACTTTTCTTGTTATGAGACAAAATATCCGACACCTAAGGTTAAATGGAGGAAAGGTTTAATTTAGCTCACAGTTATAGAGTTTTCACTCCAAGGCTGATTGGCCTGGCAGAGACACATCAGAGAGGAGAAAAAACAGTTCAAGGCATGGCAGAACTACCTCAAGGCAATGTACATATTAGGGGTTCTCCTGGAAATCACAGACAAAAGGGGCGTGCAAGGCAATATTTCACTTAAAATCTAGTTTCAAACAAACCTTTAAAAACCTTTCATAGAATGTACCAACCTTTAAAGTTTTTCTTCAAAAAGATTACATTTTAGTAAAATATGCAAGAATTAATATGTTGTGTACATGCACCACTCCCCACAATATATGTCACCACTATGTACTGCAATTTGTGAGGACAAAATCATCACAAAAAGAAAAGCAATGTATTCTAACATCTGCAAAGGCTCCTGAGCTCAGCAAGATTAGACCAGCATCAAAACACTCAGGGCAATAAATAGGTTACAGGTGTGTAAATATCACGACTTTTCTCTGGTATGAGAAACTGAAGAGGTAAATGAGCTCTAAAATATATGGAAGATATTATGAAATAGAAAATATTCAAAGGGAAATGGGTGTACAGATAAATAACAAGGGGAAGAGAAAATATGGTAGTAATAAGAAAAGGGAAACAAAACTTGTGTATATAGGGGCCAGAGGTTATAGGGTGGGTGGGGGAATGGGAAAAATGAGAATTAAATTGTGTTATATACTTGTACAATATCTCAATACTGAGTGTGATCATGATGTGTATATACAATGTTCCAATAAGGATTCAAATTAAAAAAAAAAGAATAACTTCATCAATTTAACAAAGTTACACTGATCTGATTTCAGAGATTGACCCATATTTTCAACTCAGCAAAGGTAGAAGATTACTCCCAGCTGGACACACATCACCGGTATCCATTATCCACCTTTGGAATTGTCCTGTGAGATCCATGTGCTATCCATTTTACTTTGAGTTTGTTGCACAGGCGAATTCACCACTAGATACAATTTAAATCCACATCAGGTGCCAAATTAAGAAATGGGAAGGGAATGTAACTAGAACCTTTGCATTAGGTTCTAGTCTCCTGTGAGTCCATGGCACATAGCAAAATAATAAGTAGGTAGAAATAAAGCTTAGAGAAGCTGTGCTTGGACCTGATTCATGCTACTCTTGGTGGCAAAATACTCTAGGCCCCAACCTGCCACAGTTTTTATTCAGTACCTCTAGAACAAAGTGTAACAAAGACTGAGAGGGGCAGGCAGACACTGGCAATGGAGTAGTTCCACCCTGAAGCATCACAGCATGTGGGACCGCCAAAGTCCTTGTTGCTACTAGAAGTGAAGGTGAGTTGAGTCCAAAGTTGTAGGCAGGCAGGAATGACTGTTCAATTTTGACCTTCTAATTATTTCTCCTAAACAAGATTGTTCACAGCATAGTTAAGCCCAAAGTATGTCTGCAAGAAGGCCTGGTCAGTTTTGGCCTCCAATTATTTCTCCCAAACAGGATTGTTCCTAACAGGACAAGAGGTCAGCCTACATATCTTTTATTTTTTATTGGCACACTTTATTGGTACATTATATATACACATCACAATTACACTGCACATTGAGAATTTGTACCAGAATATGACACAACTTAATTCTCATTTTCCCCCTCTTATCCACCCTATCTCCCCCCACCCCTATATACACAAGCATTGTTTAATGTTTTAACATTTTTTTCTTTCTTCATTATTTACCCTTAAGCCCCATTACCCTTTGAATATTTACTATTTCACAATATCAATCATGCATTCTAGAACACATTTATAACTTCAGTTTCTCATCAGAGAAAATATACAATATTTGCACATTTGTGACCTATTTATTTCATTTATGAGTATGTCCTGAAGGTATGTCCATTTGAGTATAAATTATTCAATCTCATAATTCTTTATCTTGATTCTTATTTTATCCCTTCTCCCTGACTTTCATTCAACCCCAACCCCCTATATACATAAGATATGTTTCCATTTCTTCCTTTTAACCATCAGTTTTTTTCTTTTCCTTTTTTTCTCTGCCCCCAACTAATTAATGTTACCTTTTGAGCATTTTCTATTTCACAGTACTTATCATACATTTTGGACATCATTTACACTTTCAGTTTCTCACACCAGAGAAACAATATGGTCTATCAATCAATCGGTCTATCTACCTATCTACCTATCTACCTATCTATCTATCTATCTATCTATCTATCTATCTATCTATCTATCTATCTATCTATCTATCTATCTATATCTATCATCTATCATCTATCTATCATCATCATCTATCTATCATCTACCTGTTTTTTTAATTTCTTTTATGATTTTGGCTTTAGGGTGTATCCATTTAGGTAAAAAGTCTCTAAATTATTATTATTGATGGCTGAGTAATACTTCATTTCATAAATTAAAAAAATAACCCACCACATCTTCTTTATCCAGTTTCTAATTAATGAGCATTTGGGCTATTTCCAATATTTAGCTATTAGAGTCTGTGGAGCTATGAGCATGGGTATACATATGTCACTGTGGTATGAGTTAAATCTTTCATGGATATACCCCGCCTGGAAATAGCAGAGTCAAATGGAATATCTAATCCTAGAAGTTTTGGAATCTCCAAAATGATTTCCACAGTGGTTGCACTAGTCTACATTCCCACCAACGGTGGAAGAAGGTTCTTTTCACAGCCCCAACAGAATTTGTTATTGGTTGATTTCTTGAATGTAGCTACTCTTTCTGAAGTAAGATGGAAACTCAGTGTTTTTATCTGCATCTCTCCAATGATCAGTGATGTTGAATAGCTTTTCATATGTTTCTTTGCTGTTTTTACTTATTCATCTTAAAAATTTCTATTCCTATTCAATGCCCACTTCTAAATTGGGTCTTTAAATTTAGGGGTATGTCTTTTTAAAGTTCTTTGTATTTTGTAGATAATAGACCTTTGTTTGAGGAATGCAAGTAAATTTTTTTCCACATTGTATGTTGCCTTTTCACTCTTGGTGGTTTTTCTTGCTGTGGAAAAGTTTTTCATAAGATGAAGTCTTACTTGTTCATTCTTTCTGCTGGCACCTGTGCTACTGAGGTTTTGTTTTCATAGTCTTTCCCTATGCAAATATCTCCAAGAGTTCTACCTAACCTATCTTTTAGCACTATTTCTTCTTTCAGGTTATTGTTTCTGTTTTAATATTTAGATCTTTAATAAACTTTGATTTGTTCAGTACATGGCGAAAGATTTAAATTTTAATCCATGGCATGTTGAAACTAATTTTTTCCAGTACCATTTATTAAAGAGTCTATGTTTCCACCATGGAGGGTGTTTGGCTCCTTTGTCAAATATGAGGTGGCTTAGTATGTATAGAGTTGTTTCTGCACTATCTAATCAATTCTCTTAGTTCTCAGGTGTGTTTCTTTGCCAGTATCACACTTTTTTTTCAAAGTGGCTTTGTAATATTGTTTCAAGCTGAAGATTGTGCTACTCCTTGTTATGTCATTTTTGCCCCAATTGCTTTTGCTATTCCAGGTCTCTTATGATTCCAAATTTCTTTTTTATTTTTTTCTTTAGATCTGTGAAATATGTCCTTGGGATCTCAATTGGGATTGCATTAAATCTATATAGCAATGTTTGGAATATGGCTATTTTGACAATATTTGTTCTTCCTACCCAGAAACAAGGGGGGGGGTCTTTCCATTTCAATCTCCTACTTCAGAGGGCTATAGTTTTCAAACAAGAGGCCTTTCATGCCCTTCGAATGACACCTGGATATTTCACTCTTTTTGATACAATGTTGAAAGAAAAATTTTCCTCTGTTTTCTCTCACTGAATCTATTATTTGTGCAAAGGAAGGCTATTGATTTTTGACTTTTGACCTTGTACCCAGCTTCTGTACTGAATCTGACAATTATGTGAAGCAATCTTCTGGCTGAACATTTGGGATCTTTTATATAGCATATTTTGTCATCAGCAAATAATTAAAGTTTAATGTCTTTCTTTCCTGTCTTTATTCCTTTTATTTCTTTGTCTTGTCTAATAGCTATGGGTAATGTATCCAGAAATATAGTGAACTGGAATGGTGATAATGGACATACTTGTCTTGCTCCTTAGCATGAACGATTTTAACTTTTGACCATTTAGTATGATGGTTGCTGTGGGTTTTTCATAAATAGCTCTTATCTGGTTGAGATAAAGATGATCTATCCTAGTTTTCCATAGTTTCTTAGTCAGGAATGTGTGTTGGATTTTGTTGAATGCTTTTTATTCACTTATTGAGATGACCATATTGTTTTTGTCCTTTTATTCTGTTAATATAGTGTATTATATTTATTGATTTACATATGTTGAACTATCCTTGCATTCCTCGAGTTTATCTTTTTCCAGGGGTATGATACTCTTCCTCATCCTCCTCTTCTTCTTCCTCTTCCTTCTCTTCCTCTTCTTTTTCCTTCTCCTTTTCCTTCTTCTTCTTCTTCTTCTTCCTCCTCTTCCTCTTCCTCCTCCTCCTCTTCTTTTTCCTCCTCCTCCTCCTTCTTTTCTCTTCTTTCTTCTCCTTCTTTTCTTCTTCTTCCCTTTTGAGACAGGGTTTTGCTTTGTTGTTCAGGTTGGCTCTGAGCTTACTATGTAGCCCAGGCAAGGCTTGAAGTCATAACAATCCTCTTGCCTCTGCCTCCCAAGTACTGGGATTAAAGGCATGAGCAACCACACCTGACATTGTGGTGTGTGGTACTGACTGCTTGTGAGCATGAGTCACCATGCCTGACATTGGGGTATGTGGTTACCAGAGATCAAACTCAGGACCTTGTGCTTGCAAGGCAGGTGCAAGAACCAATGAACTATATCACCAGCTCCAGATGTATGATATTTTTGATGATTGTCTGTATTCTGTTTTCCAGTACCTTATTGAGGATTTTTAGGTCAATATTCACTAAAGAGATTGGCATGTAGTTCTGTTTTTTGGTTGGGTCTGCTTTTGGATTCAAAGTAATAGCTTCTGTGAGAAATCAATTTGGGAGTCTTGCATCCTTTTAGATTTCATTACAGAGTTTGACAACTAGTGGCATTAGTTCTTCCTTATAATTGTAAAATTGAGCAGTGCCAGCACTTTTCTTTGTTGGCAGGTTTTTATTAGATTTTCAATCTCACTCATTGGTATTGGGTTAATCAGAATTTTCATATCTTCTGGTTCACCTTAGGAAATTCATGTGTGTCTAGTAATCTGTCCACTTCTTCATTGTTTTCCCTCTTAATGGAGTACAGGCTTTTGAAGTAGTTGTGGACTTTTCATTCCTAGTTGCTTGGATTTGGACCTTTTTGTCCCTTTTGTTGATAAGATTGGCTAAGAGCTTGTTAATTTTGTTTACTCTTTCAAAGATCCAACTTTTCAATTCATTGATTTTTTTTTTGTATCTCTCACTTAGCCTCCATGGCCTTAATTTCTGCTCTGATCTTTATATTTTCCTCCCTTGTATGAGCTTTGGGTTTATCTTGTTCTTTTTCTAGGCAATTCAAGTTAAACATAAGATTGTTTATTTGAGCTCATTATATATTTTCTTAGGGCATTCACTGCTATTAATTCCCCTTGTAGCACTGCTTTCATTGTGTCCCATAGATTCCTATATATTGTACTGGCATTATAATTTGATTATGAAAACTATTTAATTTCTTCTTTAATTTTGGTGGTGACTCATTGGTTGTTCAGGAGAGTGTTATTGAATTTCTTTTTTTTTTTTTTTGAGACAGGGTCTCGCTTTGTAGTTCAGGCTACCCCTGAGCTTACTACATAGCCCAGGCAAGCCTCAAACTCAGCAATCCTCCTGTCTCTGCCTCCTGAGTGCTGGGATTACAGGCATGAGCCACCACCCCCAGCACTGTGCTATGTACTATTGATTGCTGGTGGGAGTGAGTCATCATGCTCAGCATTGTATATGGTTTCTGGGATCAAACTCAGGACCTTGTGCTTGTGAGGCAGGCACTGGAACCACTGAGCTAGATCTCCAGCCCCTGTTATTCAATTTCTATATGGAGTTCTTGCTATTTCTTTTGCTATTGATCTCTAATTTCAAAGCACTATTGTCTGACAGTATACAGAAGACAGTTCAATTAGCTTGCTTTGTATTTAATCATGCTCTATTAACTAACATGTGTTTATTTTGGAGAATGACCCATGTTCCACTGAGAAGAATGTATATTCTGATTTTGTGGGGTGGAATACTCTGCAAATATCAATTGAGACCATTTGTTCAAAAGTTTTGTTCAGTTTTAGTATTTCATTGTTAACTTTTTGTGTACTTGATCTATTTGTGACAGTAGGATGTTGAGGTCCCCTACTATTGTACTAGTGCTTATTTGCCATTTGATGTCCATTAATATGTGTTTCATATCATTGGGTTTGCTAATATCCTTTGACTGAGGAACAGATGGTAAAGATTTTTTTCCCCATATAGTTGGTTGCCTTTTTGCTGTGCCAGTGGTTTCTTTTGCGGTGCAGAATCTTTTAATTAGATGAGGTCCCACTTGTTGATTTCTTCTGTTAGTTCTTGTGCTATAGAGATTAGGCTCATAAAGTCTTTCCCTAAGCCAATGTACCCAAGAGACAACCTGTTTTGCAACAGGTTTAGAGTTTCTGTTTTTTTTTTTTTTTTTTGAGACAGGGTCTCACTTTGTAGTTCAGGCTGACTCTGAGCTCATTATGTAGCCTAGGCAAGCTTTGAACTCAGCAATCCTCCTGTCTCTGCCTCCCGAGTGCTGGGATTACAAGCATGAGCCACCACGCCCGGCACTGTGGTATGTGGTATTGATGACTGGTGGGCATGAGTCTCCATGCCCAACATCGTATGTGGTTACCAGGGATCAAACTCATGACCTTGCGCTTGCAAGGCAGGTGCCAAAACCACTGAGCTAACCCTCCGGCCCGAGTTTCTGTTTTAATATTTAGGTTTCTAGTCCACTTTGATTTTAGTTTACTACATGGTGAAAGAGATGGATCTAGCTTCAGACTTTGGCAGGTTGAAGCCCAATTTCTCCAGCACCATTTGTTAGAGTCTATCTTTCCTCCATTGAGGATGTTTGGCTCCTTTATCAAAGATGAGTTGGCTTAGTGTATTGGAGTTGTTTCTGGATCTTCTAATCTGTTCCACTCATCCTCAGATCAATTTCTTTGCCAGTACCATGACATTTTTTTTTAAATCACAGTAGCTTTATAGTACAGCTTCAAATTGGGGGTAGTGATACTGCCTCCCATGTTATTTCCTAGAATTGCTTTTGCTATTCTAGGTCTCTTGAGGTTCCAGATGAATTTTTGGATAATTTTATTTATATCTGTGAAATATGCTGTTGGAATTTCAATGTGGATTGTATTGAATCTATATAGTAGTTGTGGAGTATAGCCATTTTGATGATGTTGGTTTTTCTTTCCCAGGAATAATGGATGTCTTTCCATCTTCTAACATTCTGTTCAATCTCCTTTTTCAGAGTGTTTTAGTTTTTGAGTAGAAGTTCTTCACCTCTTTGCTAGATTGATATTTCATTTTATTGGATGGTATTGTGAAAAGAACTAACTCCGTAATTTCTCTTTCCATAAATCTGTTTTTTGTGTATAAAAATGTGATTGATTTTTGACCTTGTATCCACTTGCACTATTAAATTTGGTGATTAAGTCAAGCAGTTGTTTGGTGGAGATTTTAGGGTCTTCAAGATAGAGTATCATGTCATCAGCAAATAATGACCATTTAACTTCTTTTCCTATCTTTATTCCTTTTGTTTCTTTCAATGCTTTAATTGCAATGGCTAATGTTTCTAGTACTATATTGAAAATGAATGATGACAGTGGACATCCTGTCTGGTTTCTTATCTTAGTATGAAAGATTTCAGTTTTTGACCATTTAGAATGATGCTAGCTGCTGGTGTCTCATAAATAGATTTTATTTGTTTGAGATGAAGGACATCTACTCCTATTTTTGGTAAGGTTTTGATCATGAATGGGTTTTGGATTTTGTCAAATGCTTTCTCTGCATCTGTTAGATGATTGTATGTTTTTAAAATTGAACTCTTTATTGGCACAATTGATATATATCTCACAGTCACATATAACAATGGGGAATTTGTACCAGTATATGACACAAGTTAATTCTCATTTTTACCCATATCTCTACCCACCCACACTTCCCCACCCCCTTTATACATACTCTTTTAACATTTTTTTTTGAGACAGGGTCTCGCTTTCTAGTTCAGGCTGGCTCTGAGCTCACTATGTAGCCCAGGCAAGCCTTGAGCTCAGCAATTCTCCTGTCTCTGCCTCCCAAGTGCTGGGATTATAGGCATGAGCCACCACGCCCGGCTTATACATACTTTTTTATTTTCTTTCTGAATCATGTTTATTCCTTCTGCTCATTACATTCCCACACCAAATTTCCTATGGAAATTTCACATTCTATAAAAACTATCATATTTTCCAGTGCTCATTTGCATCTACAGGTGTTCATATCAAAGGGAAGATCCAGTACTTCCCTATATGTGATGTATTTATTTCACTTATTAGTATATCCTCCAGGTTTTTCCATTTGCACATAAATGAATTGATCTTGTCATTCTTTATGGCAGAATAGTACTCCACTTAAAAAAAAAACACATCTTCTTTATCCAATCTCCAGTTGATGGGTGTTTGGGTTGTTTCCAAGATTGAGCTATCACAAACTGAGCTGCTATGAACAAGGGTATACATCTGTCTTTCCAATATGATTTTTAAAATTCTTTTGGGTATGTTCCTAGTAGGGGGATAGCAGAGTCAAATGGGAACCCTAGTCCTAGTTTTCTGAGAAATCTCCACACAGATCTCCACAATGGTTGTACAAGTCTGCAATCCCACCAACAGTGGAGAAGGGTTGTTTTCTCCCCACAGCCACACCACCATTTATTGTTGGTTGATTTTGTTATAGCGGCCATTTTTTGTGGAGTGAGATGAAATCTCAGTGTTGTTTTCATTTACATCTCTTGAATGACCAGTAATGTAGAACACTTTTTCATATGCTTCTTGGCTGCTTTGGCTTCTGCCTCTGAGAAGTGTCTGTTCCTTTCAGGTGCCTATTTTTGAATTGGGTCTTTAAACCTGGGGAGGCTGATCTGTTTGAGTTCTTTATATATTGTAGATAATAGCCCTTTGTCTGATAAACAGCTAATAAAGATTTTTCCCATGTTGTTGGTTGTTTTTTAGCAGAGCCAATTACTTCTTTTGCTGTGCAGAAGCATTTCAGTAGGATGAGATCCCATTTGTTGATTCTTTCTGCTAGTTCTTGTGCTATAGAGGTTTTATTCATAAAGTCTCTGCCTAAGCCACTGTCTCCAAGAGTTTTACTTAACCTGTTTTCCAGCAGGCTTATTGTTTCTGTTTTAATGTTTAAGTCTCGTATCCATTGTGAGTTTAGTTTTGTGCATGGTGAAAGAGATAGGTCTAGCTTTAGCATTTGGCAGGTTAAAGCCCAGTTTTTCCAGCACCATTTGTTGAAGAGGCTGTCCTGTCTTTCCTCCTTTGGGGATGTTTGGCTCCTTTGTCAAAAATTAGGTAGCTTGGGGGAATGTGTGGTGGGCGGACAGGACCCAGCAGCTCTGGGACCGCCGTGCCGTGTGTCCAGTGGACTGAGGAATGAGCGGCGGGCAGATCGGACACAGCAGCTCTGGGCCCACCGTGCTGTGTTCCAGCGGACTGGGGAATGTGTGGCGGGCGGACCGGACCCAGCAGCTCTGGGCCCGCCATGCTGTGCTTCCAGTGGACTGGGGAACGTGTGGCGGGCGGATCGTACCCAGCAGCTCTGGGCCTGCCGTGCCATGTTTCCAGTGGACAGGGGAACGTGTGGAGGGCAGACCGGACCCAGCAGCTCTGGGCCCGACGTGCCGTGTGTCCAGCGGACTGAGGAACCAGCGGCGGGTGGACTGGACTCAGCGGATGCGGCCCCGCCGTGCCTTGCTTCCGGTGGTCTGAGGGAGAAGCACGTGGACCCAGCTGCAGAGTGCAGTCCATTTCCAGTAGACTGAAGGCCGCCCACCAGCCCACTATATCCCGGAGCTGTGCAGTGAGGAGTCAGACATAGAGGTAACTCATAAGCTCAAAGTATCCACTATAGAATCTAACAAACCTTTTTATCTTATTTACTGTGTTTAATACTGATATTGGCATTTATTGCATTATGGTAACAAACATGATGTGATTGCTCTGCTCAAATACCTACCATGATGTGTCAGGAGTGAGAACTCTCAAGGGTTATTACAGAATCAAGGAGGACCCCCCCAAGAAAGTGCTGCTTCCAAAGGGCCCCAGATAATACAAAGAGACCTGCAACAAACACTGCTCTCTCATCAGACAAAGAAGACCATTAAAAATAACAAAAGAGTAGAAATGGGAAAATACACAAAAAACCAGACACAAAGATCAACACCACAGGGAAATTCAGAGAAAAGGGAAATAGGGCAAAATGAAACTCAAACACTAGGACTCTTGGAGATGGTAACTAAAGCAGATCTAGTAAAATGGAAAGCAGAACTCATCTCTGAGATCAAAACAGAGATACTGTCCTCAGTGAAAGACTTCATTAAAGAAGAGATCAGTGAGATGATTGAATCCAAGAAAGCAGAAGCAATGGAACCTTTTAAACAGCTTCAAGCAGAACTCCAGGGAATGATGAAGGAGAATGAAAGCTTGCTCAGCAGGATGAATGAAGCAGAGAACCGAATCTC
>PVIC010043069.1:0-15560 GCA_004025085.1 Thryonomys swinderianus | reverse complement strand
AAAGACCCAATTCAAAAATGGGCAACTGAAATGAACAGACACTTCTCAGAGGCAGAAATCAAAGCAGCCAAGAAACATATGAAGAAATGCTCAACATCTCTGGTCATTCGAGAGATGCAAATGAAAACAACATTGAGATTCCACCTCACTCCACAAAGAATGGCCGCGATCACAAAGTCAACCAATGATAAATGCTGGCATGGCTGTGGAGAGAAAGGAACTCTTCTACACTGTTGGTGGGATTGCAGACTTGTGCAACCATTGCGGAGATCCGTGTGGAGATTTCTCAGAAAACTAGGACTATGGGTCCCATTTGACCCTGCTATACCCCTGCTAGGAATATACCCAAAAGAACTTAAAAACTCACATTGGAAATACAGATGTACACCCTTGTTCATAGCAGCTCAGTTCGTGATAGCTCAATCTTGGAAACAACCCAAATGTCCATCAATTGGGTCTATTTTTGAATTTTCCCTCCTGCTTCATTGATCCTCATGGCTGCCTTTATGCCAGTATCACAACAGTTTTTGTCACTGTATTTTAATTATAGTAGCTTGGTGATATAATTTCATGTCCAGAATTGCATGCTGCAAACATGTACCAACACAAAAAATGAAAGGGATTAAGAAATGAGTGGAGGAAGAATAGGAAAAAAGGTGGAGAGAATTAAAATGTGTATGTTCAAATACACATCTTATCACAAAGAATATAAGCACGTACTACATATATGCAGCAATAAACTAAAATTTAAAAAATTTAAGGTGATCTTTCACCATGATTAAGTGGGATTTATCCCAGTAATGTAAGAATATTTTATACATGAAAATAAGCATAAGTTACCACATTCACTAAAGAAGGGGAAATTCATATGATCATATTAATTGATGGAGAAAAAAATCAAATGTTTTTTTCTGACAAAATTAAACATCTCTTTGTTATAAAACAAAAAGAAATGAGCTATAAGAAAAATATATTTCAACACAATAAACACATGACAAATTTTTATTTACTGTTGGTGGAAAATTAAAATCTCAAGGATGCCTCTTCCACCATTAACATTCAACATAGTACTAGAAATCCTAATTCACTCATATAGGTAGGAAAATATAAAATTGTCTTCAAGAAGAAAAGGCTTACTAGTTTAGTCAAGGAAATAAAACATCTGTACAATATAAAATACTGATAAAAAATTGAAGATGATTCAAAAGAAAGGCATCTCATGTTCATAGAATGGAATAATATTGTTGAAATATCTATACTATCCAAAATGATTATAGAGTCAATGTAATTCCTATGAAAAATTCCAATGTCATTTTCATGAAAATATGAAAAAATCTTCCTAAAATTCACATGGAAACAGAAAAAAAACCCAAATAGGCAGACATTTTGACAAAAAATAAAGTTGCATAAATCATACTATTTGACTTCAAAACATGCTGCAAAGGTATAATAACAAAACAGAATGATGTTCTGAGAAATAGAAACAAATTACAATGGAATAGAATACAAAGCCTTGAAATAAATGCAAATTTGCAGCCACTGTAATTTAATCAATGTATTTTTACAGTGCTTGGGTTAGAAGCAAAGGATTTGTGCATATTAAGTAAGCATTTTACCACTGAGTTCTCCTTCAGTTCTGCCAAATGGTTTTGACAGATACTAAGAACATACCATAGATATAACAGTCTCTAATGATCTTGAGAAGATTTAATAATCATGTGTAGAAGAATGAAATGGGATCTCTATCTCATACCTTATAAAATCCCATTTGATCCTGCTATTACCCTGCTATGTATGTACATGAAAGAATTAAAAGATTCATATCACAGTGACATTTGTGAACCCATGTTAATAGCAGCTCAGCTTGTGATAGCTAAATCTTGGAAACAACCCAAATGCCCATCAACTGGAGACTGGATAAAGAAGATGTATTTTTTCTATATAATGGAGTATTATTATGTCATAAAGAATGATAAGTTTGAATCATTTAAAATCAAATGGGTATACCTTCAGGACATACTCATAAGTGAAATATATTGGTCACAGATGTGTAAATACTGTATCTTTTGCATGAGAAACTGAAGATATAAATGAGATCAGAATATATGACAGATACTGTGAAATAGAAAATATTCAAAGAGAAATGGAGTCTAGGGGTAAGTAACAAGGGGAAAAAAGTGTGATGTCAATAAAAAAGGGAAACAAAGCTTATGTATATGGGGATGGGGTTTTGTAGGGTAGGACAATGGGAAAAAATGAGAAATTTTCATATACTGGCACAAATTCTCAATATTGCTTGTGACCATGATGTGTATATATATAATGTACCAGTAAAGATTCAAAAAACCCTCAATTTAAAACAGATAAAACTTAAATGTAGGCTCTCAAACTTCAGAGCTATAGAGGAAAATATGGGCAAAGCTCTGTGACATTGGTCTGAGCAGTAATTTTTGGATATCAAAAACAAAATAGCAATAGACAAATACAATTCCACCAAAGTAAAAACCTTTATGACAGGGCCAGAGATTTAGCTCAGTGTTTCTGCCCGCCTGCCTAGCAAGTGCAAGGTCTCTGGTTCAATCCTGGTAAACACATACAATGATCTTGGGCGTGGTGACTCATGCCCACCAACAATCAGTACCACACTCCACAATCACAATGCTGGGCATCGTGGCTCACACTTGGGAGGCAGAGGCAGGAGGATTGCTGAGTTTGAGTCTTGCCTGGGCTACATAGTGAGCTTAGGGCCAATATGAACTTACAAAATGATACCCTGTCTCAAAAAAAAAAAGAAAAAAGAAAGAAGAAAAAAACCTTTATGACAAAGGAAAACATTAAAGTAAAGAAGGATCTCATCAACTTGGAGCAGTACAGTAATAGCTCTTTCACAAATGCTTCTGTTTGCAAAGAATTTGGTATGCAAACCAACGTAATTGACATGTTGTTTCTGTTTACAAATTCCACATCAGGTGATGTAAACAACTGCAATTATCTTCCCTAAAAAACATAAATGGAGCCATCTTCCCTTAAATCCTTAAACAAATTAAGTTTGTAAACTAAAGTACCACAGTATTTGCTAAAGGTTTAATATAAAATATTACACTGATTTCACACTTTAGACTTGTATTGAAATATCACGCTGTATCTTATAAATGCATGCCATTAGATGTCAGTATTTTTCAAATCTTTAAGGAGACAGAAATGTTAACTACTCTGGCTTGATCAAAGTACACAGTAATAATCTGTAAAATAAAAATAACCCCAAAATAATGAAATAACCCCCAAATGAAAATAACCCCAAAATGATGCCTTGAAAGAAAATAATTGACAATATATATTACTATATTCAGCAAAGCTATCCTTAGAATGGAAGGTGAAATACAAATCTTTCAAAATAAGCATACACTTGAAAAATTATGATAACCAGCTTTACTGAAGCTAATTTCTGCTGAGAGAAGAGGAAGCAATAGAAACACAATCATGAGAGTACATGAAAGAATAAATCTTACTATAAGAGTAGGCAAATAAATATTAGGAAAGAATCAAGGATGCTTAATTAGGCCATCAAAACTGTAAAATTAGTAACAGAGAAAGAAACGAATAAAGATAATTCAAAATAACCAGAAGAAAAACAATAAAATGACAGGAATCAGTCCATACCTTTCAATAATAACCCTGCCTAAAAATGGGTTGGATTCTCTAATTGAAACATGGATACTAGCTGACTGAATTTAAAAAGAACACCCAGCTGTTTCTTGTCTACAGGAGACTTACCTCTTGGAAAAGACATACTAAAAGTGAAAGGATGGAGAATGATATCACAATCAACTGTGATCAAAAGCAAACAGGAGCAGATATAATCATGCCAAACAGAATAGACTTCAAGCCAAAATCTTTCCAAAGAGACAACAATATTAATAAAGGGAATGATCCATTAAGAAGATATAATGACCTACTACCAATAGACTGATCTTCCAGATAATAAATATCAACAAAGAAAATAGGAATCAATCTAACAAAGGAGGTGAAAGACCTCTACTCTGAAAACTATAGCACTATGAAAAAGGAGTTGAAAGAGGATATCAGAAAATGGAAAGGCATTCCTTGTTTCTGGGTAGGAAGAACAAATATCATCAAAATGGCTATAATACCACAACTACTATATAGATTCAGTGCAATCCTGATTGAAATCCCAACAGCATATTTCACAGAATTTGAGAAAATAATTCAAAATTTCATCAGGAACCAGAAGAGACCTAGAATAGCAAAAGAAATTCTAAGCAACAAGAACATGGCAGCAGTATCACAATCCCCAACTTGAAACTATACTGTAAATCCACTGTGGTAGGAACTTCATGGTACTGGCAAATAAACAGACATGAGGATCAGTGGAACAGATTAGAAGATCCAGAAACAAATCCAGATACACTAAGCTACTTCATCTTTGACAAAGGAACCAAATATCCTCAATGGAAGCAAGAGAGCCTCCTTAACAAATGGTGCTGGAAAAACTGCGTTTCCAAAGACTGCTGAACACTACAGCTAGATATTTGTCTTTCACCATGCATAAAACTAAAATCAAAGTAGATTAAGAGCTAAGTATTAAAACAGAAACACTAAATATGCTGCAAAATAGCTTAGATAGAACTCTTGGATACACTGGCATAGGGAAAGTCTTTATGAACAAAACCTCTGCAGCAAGGGAACTAGCATAATCAACCACTAGAATCTCTTCTTATTATAAAGCTTTTGAATAGCAAGAGAAACCACCAGCAGAGCAAAAAGACAACCGACAATATGGGAAAGAACTTTTAGTAGCTGTTTCTCATACAAAGGACTACTATCTAGAATATATAGAGCTTTAAAAATATCAGCCCCCCCCTCAGTTTAAAGACCCAATTCAAAAGTGGGCATCTGAAATGAACAGTCACTTTTCAGAGGAAGATGTAAAAGCATCTAACAAGCATATGAAGAAATGCTCAACATCATTGGTCATTTGAGAGATGCTGATGAAAACAACACTGAGATTTCATCTCATTCCATATAGAATGTCTATCTTGAAATTAGCCAGCAACAAATGCTGGCAAGGCTGCAGAGAGAAAGGAAACCTTCTCCACTGTTGGTGCAAATGTAGACTGGTGCATCCATTGTGAAGATCACTGTGGAGATTCCTCAAAAAACTAGTATTAGAGGTCCCATTTGACCCTGCTATTATCCGGAGGGGTATATACACAAAAGAATTAAAATATCCATAACACAGGATATAGTGCACCCATGTTTACAGCAGCTCAGTTTGTGATAGCTAAATCTTGGAAACAACCCAAATGCCCATCAACTGGTGACTGGATAAAGATGATGTAGTTTTCCTATAAAATGGAATATTATCCAGCTATAAAGAATGATTTAAGTCATTTACTCAAATGGATATGCTTTGAGGACATATAAGTGAAATAAATAAGTTCCAGATGTGTCAATGCCATATCTTTTCTTTGGTATGAGAAACTAAAGGTATAAATGAGTTCTAAAATATAGTATGCATATTGTGAAATAAAAATATTCAATGACAAAAAGGAGTAGGAGTAAGTAAAGAAGGAAAAGAAAAAATCTTATGGTAAAAAAGGAGATAAAGCTAATGTATACAGGAAATAGAAGGTTGGAGGGTAGGCAGGGGAATGGGAAAAATGAGAATTGAGTCTTGTCATGTACTGGTACAAATTCTCAATGTTGATTATGATCATGATGTGTTTATAAAATGTACCAATAAAATCAATTAAAAAATAAATTAAAAGGTCAACAACTTACATTAGCAAAAAGATAAGCCTCTAACAGTGGTGCTAGGACAACTGGATATGCACATGCATAAGATTAAAACTAGAGTCATATTTTTCATTCAGTACAAAAATCAACTCTAGGGCCAGGGATTTAGCTCAGTGGTTCCTTGCATGCCTTGCAAGCACAAGGTCCCAAGTTCCATCTAGGTAACTACATACCACATTGCTGGGCATGGTGACTCATGCTTGTAATCCCAGCACTTGGGAGGTAGGGGCAGGAGGATTGCTGTGAGTTCTAGGCTTGCCTGGGCTACATAGTGAGCTCAAGGCCAGCCTGAACTGCAAAGTGAGACCCTGTCTCAAAAAAAAATTAAAATTCACTCAAAATGTATCAAAGAACTTAATATAAGACTAGAAACTTTGAAATTAAGGGAGTAAAACATAATGGAAACATTGTAGACATAGGTAACAAGTTCCTGAATTGGATACCAGTAGCTTAAGAAATCAGCAAGAATTGACAAATGAGACTGCATCAAATTAAAAGCTCTTACCTAGCAAAGGAAACAGGGAAATAAAGAGTCAACCTACAGAATGGGGAAAATTTGTTCTCAACTATTCTTCTGACATAGGATTAATATTCAGAATATATAAAGAAGCCAAATAATTTAATACAAAAAGAATAAATAATCCAGTAAGTGGACAAATGGACCAACATTTAAATAAAAAATAGAAAGAGCTGGTGTTGTAACTCTGTGGTAAAGCATTTGGTTCTCATATCTGAGAAACTTATTTCCTTCTCCAGTAATACACACACACACACACACACACAGAAACCACAAGTCTAAATCATAACTACATTAAGATTCCATTTGAACCCATTCAGGATGCCTATTGTCAACTATTAAAAAATCAGTAAACACTGGCAACAATAATCCAAGGGGACAAGGAACACTTATTCATTATTGGTAGAAGGTAGAAAATACCCACTATGGAAACCCACTTGTGGATTCCTCAAAAAAAACTTAAGACAAGAACTGTCATATAATCCAGCTTTACCTCTCCTACTATATACATGAAAGAATGAAAGTCAGCATACTGTAGACCTAAACTCATGTTTCTAGGGGTATTATTCACAGTTGCCAAGTTATATAAATTTCCTAATGTCCTAATTACAGATGAAGGAACATAGAAAACAGGGTATGCTGTACATACACAATGGAGTGTTATTCAGACAGAAAAATAAGTCATATCACTTGTAGAAATATAGGTTGAGCTGTAGGTCATCATGTTAAGTGAAATAAACCAGACTCAGAAAGACAACATAGCATATTTTCTTCATATGCATAATCTGTAAAATAAACCAAGAATTGGTCAATATGAAAATACCAAGGAAATTCTTTGAGAGAAATGTAAGAGAAGTTAATGAGAGGAGGCTAGAATGAAAATATGTTATATCCAGGTAGAAATATGCCATAATGACACCCATTAATCCAAGGATACTCAAACATTTTGGCATCCAGGGACTATTTGTGGAAGACAATTTTTCCATAGACTGTGGGTGTTGGTGTGGAGAGTGTTTTAGGATTAGATTCCCCTAAGAAGCACCCAACCTAAATCCCCTGTATGCACAGTTCACAGTAGGGTTCATGCTTTACCACTCAGACAGGAAAACAAGTAATGGGGACTGGCTGGAAACACAGATGAGACTTCCCTTGCTAGCTTAGCTGCTGGCCATTTTGTCTTGTGTGGCTCTGTTCCTAACAGGCCACAGCTGTGGCTCAGAGACTGGGGATGCTGGGCAGTGGTGGTGAACCCATGACATGTGTGTTATCATTTAAAGCTCTAAAAGGTTCACCATCACTGGTATATAATTTAAAAGTGCTAACAAAAAATTAAATTCTGGAGTGTGTTCAATAGCCTATACCTTACCTAAAAACTGGGACACAAATGTTCTTCTTGCATGTTTTAAGATGTTATGTATGTTTATGTGTATTTTTTATAATTGAAGTATAGATCAAAAACAAACAAGTCACTGTAAAGGAGAAAAAAGGAAAAACAACATGAAGTAATCAGAGAGAAACTAGCCTTGAGTGTACCTTTCTTACAGTCTGAAGAATCATGGGCATTTTTTTATACAAATGTAAAATAAAATAAAATAAAATAAAAGTAAGTGGTCTCAAAAATACAAAACCAAAATTATATAAATGGACTAAATAGTATAACAGACTGCCAGCATGAAAAAATGACTGCAGGTCATTTTAAAAGATGGTGTGGGGTCAGAGATTTAGCTCAGTGGTTCCAGCGCCTGCCTCACAAGCGCAAGGTCTTGAGTTGGATTCCTGGTAACCACATACAATGCTGGGCGTAGTGACTCACGCCCACCAGCTGTCAATACCACATACCACAGTGCTGGGTGTGGTGGCTCACGCCTGTCATCCCAGCACTCGGGAGGCAGAGACAGTAGGATTGCTGAGTTTGAGGCTTGCCTGGGCTACATAGTGAGCTCAGGGCCAACCTGAACTACAAAGGGAGACACTGTCTCAAAAAAAAAAAAAAAAGATGATGTGGTTTATCTCTTGTGGGATATATCTAAGAAAAAAGGAAATGCAAAGAAATCTTAGACTGAGTAATGTTTGTACAATTACTCCGAAGCCATTTTTATAAATATATATCTTTTGAGATTTGAACATGGTTTGTCCCCTTTGAAATTCATGTTGAAATTTAATCCCAGTTGTGAGGTATTAAGTGGGTGCAAACCTAATCCAGCTATTTAGAGGAGGGGCCTTTCTATATAATTCATAAAACAAATATAAACTTGGTAGGATATAAAAGGATACTATTATTTTTCCATGAAATCTTACCATCTTAAAAATATATTTTGAAGCTATGTATTCAAATTAGTAATGCTGTTTATGTCATCACTTGTATTACCAAGTAATAATATTGAATCATCTCTAAGTTTTAGTTTAATATGCATTACTGCATAACAAATTGCTTAAAATTAGGCAGCTTAAAATAATAAACATTTAGGATTGTGGCTATACAATGTAGGCTTTATAAATTTTTAGAAAGCAAGTAGGATATAAGAAAATAAAATTAAGGTAATTAGAAAATATAAAATAAATTGGTAGGAAAAATATACATCAGTAGTTATAGTGGTAATGTAAACAGAAGGGCAAATGAACATCAAGGTATTCCTTTCAACCTCTTTATAAAGCATTAATGTATCCAAGGGGTGGAGATCCTTTATTTCACTAAAGACCTCACCTCTTAATATGATCACCTATGATGAGGATTTTAGTTTCAATATACCAATTTTAGACAGACACATTAAAAGTTTACCAGATATACAAATAGAACCTGTCAAGTTATTGGGCAAAATACCTGAAACTGAAAGGATTAAGGGGAAAACATGGAGTATAGTACTTTTAAAATATGTTCACAGGTTCTTTGATGCTCCTCTTTTCAAAAGGTTGGGCCTCATTATCTCATATTGTGAATGTGGGCTGAATTTTAGTAACTTGTTTCTAAAGAATAGAGTATGGTGAAAGTTATGGTATGTAACTTCTGAAAATAGGCAATAAAAGATGAAGTGGATGCTTCTTTGCCTCCTTTCTATTGGATCTTTTCCTCTGTAGGAAGCTAGCTACCATGTTATAAGGACATTGAAGCACCTGTAGAAGTAGATAGTGAGGATCTGATGTCTTGTGAACAGATAGGAAGGACCAGAGGCATCCAACCAGAAGCCATATAAATAAGTCATACACAAGAAGATTCTTCATTCTAAAACTTTCACATGACTGTGACAAATATCTTGCCTATAACTTCATGAGAACCTCCATTAGAATTACCCAGTTCAGAATTCCTGGTTTTTGGACACTCAACAATTGGGTTTTTGTTAGTGAGTTGGCTGGTTTTGTAGTATTGGTCTTGAACCCAGGACCTTAAACATAGTAGGCAAGTGGTCAAACACTGAGCTATGACTTTTCTATTTACTGGCTCTAAAGTTATACCATTGTATTAGTCTGCAAAGAATACCATAACAAAATACCAAAGGCTGGGTGACTTAATATAAAACCATTTTCTTACAGTCCTGGAAGTTGAAAGTTCAACCTCAAGCTATCAGCAGCTTTTCTTTCCCCCAATGCTCTCTTGGCTTGTAGGCGGCATCCATGTTGTGTCCTCATGTGGCCTTTCTTCTGTACATATGCATTGTTGGTGTCTCTTCTTCTTATGACATCACACATACTGGATGAAAAACTCACCCCAAAGGCCTTATTTAACCTTAATCACCTCCCTAAAGATTCTACACCCAAATTTAGCCACATTTGGAGTAAAGCTTCCACAGTGAATCTGCCAGAGAAATGGACATAATTCACTCCATAACACTATTTCTGTTCTTACACTGAGTCTCATTAAATTCTTAACATATTCAAATTATTTTTCTAAAAAACACCTAAAGTTTAACCAGTCTTTTTTTACTGTGGCTTTTCTCCACTCAGCCTGCTGTTCTGGTGTAGCATCCCAAGAACTTGTCTTTCCTTCCCCAGGAACACGTTCCCATTCTTCAGGGCATGGAAAACTTTTGGTGCTCCTCCAACCTTGGTGGCAATCTTCTGCTTTTTATATTTTGGTATCTATCTTTCTTCAATCTCATTCTGTATGGTTTTGTTAGTAGATTCTCAAAACCTGTGATTCATCAAGAACTCTTGAATTCTAGTTAAAGTTTTAAAATACAAATGTGTCTTCCAACATTTCTAGATATCAGATACAAGAGGGAGAAATTTATATGTATGCTTAACTCAATCTATTATCTTAAAACAAAAGATGTATGTTTCATTTATTAGTTAATTTTTCTGAATGGAAACTTCTAATTGGGAGAATTTAAACTTGAAAGTCTATACTAGGTTTAAATAAATATAACCCAAAAGGTGCATGCTCATAGTATTTAAAAGTATAATTTTAAATTCTGTAATAAATAGTTAATCTTGTTTCAGAAATTTAGCAGGTATAAAACCTCTCTGTATAAAAACAGTGCCAAAGAAGTAATTCTATGTCAACTTGATCACCACGCAAGTGCCTAGGAGTAACAGATGTAAGCCACCCTACAAAAACTATGCCAATGAAAGACAAACTACCCCAATAGTATCATGCCAAGGGAAGGCACAGATGGCTGGAGAGCAGCAGCTATAGGTCTTTTTATAGCGTTATCAGATGGCACAGTTGATATTCCAACTGGCCCTGTGCCAATGGCCAAGGTAGTAAGAGATGCCAACAAGAGAATGTTAAGGCATACTCATCCTCATGCCATCCAACATGGGACCAAAGAAACAATCTTGGGTGGATTTTATACCACAAACAGCAAAGCAAAATGAGTAACTTTTATGTTACAGTAATAATTAACTTGGAGAGTTACCTAAATTTTCAGAAATAGAATAATACCCTAAAGACAAATAATAAGAGTAGCATTTCTGGGACCACAGAAATAAAGTTCCCAACCACACAGCTACACCTGGACTACAGAAAGCATGAACTGTAAGGAGTCTAGAGCTATGAAAACAAGCAACAACAACTTATATTCTTAAAATACTCTCAAAGTTTCAGAAAAAGTCCAAGATTACAAAAGATCATTGTTGTCTCTGGAACTATTTAAGGTTAAGGTACAAGCATACCTTTAAAAGTTTTGCATTTATTTCCTATGAAACTATAATCAAACCATCGATATCATGAATTTAACATTTGTAACATTATTCTCATTTAACCACTTAAGTGTTAATTTCATTTTTTCCTGTAAAACAATGATTCATTTCTTGATCCATTTAACTGCTAGGTTTCTTAAGCTTTCATCTTCTTCCCTCTTATATGAACTTGGTATTCTTTAAAAGTTTAAACTACTTATTAGAATGCCCATCAGTTTGGACTCAAGGGATACTCTCCATGTTAGATTAACATTATGTACTTTTTGGTCAGACTGCCATGGAAAGAGTGTTGTGTTCTTCCTCTAATGCATAAAGTGGCAAATTATTTCGATTTGTCTCTTTAATGATAGTAGCCTTTTGATTATTTGAGTAATGTGGTCTCTTCTAGCCTTCTTTATTGCAACAATTCCTTTTCTTTCTATAAATAATGTACAATTTATGAAGAATTATGTATATTATTTATTAATCTTTTTCTCACTAGTTACAACATTCAAATGAATTTTTGCCTAATTCATTAATAATTATATTTGAGAAATTGTGTTTTTCTATCATTATCTTTACATGTATTAGCTGGTTTTATTTACCTGTTTACTTAGCTGAGTCAATACAGACACATAGTATATTATAATCATCTCATATTTTGATACATTACATTCTCATTAAAATTTACTCAAAATATTTTCTAAGTTCTTTCATTTTTTCTTAAGTCTAAAAGATTTTTTTTAGGAAATGGATATTTAATTTGCAAATATTTATAAACTTCATAGATATACAAGTTTTATTGACATAATCTATTTGGTATAGCATTCAATATTTTAGAGTGTATCAAGCTTTATTTATGGACCACTTCATAGTTATGTTTGGTGATTACTTAGCATTTTGTAAAGAATACTATTTGAAAAAAAGAAGGTTCTATATGTGGATGCAGGTCATTAGGTCAAGTTGGTTCATGCATTTTATATATTCACAATTTCTGATGATTCATTCTATTAACTATTACATTTGTTAATTCTTATGGTCTGTCAGCTTTTACTTCATCTATTTGAAACTCATTTATCTTGTTATAAACATTTATATAATGGTTTTCTGGTGAACATATCACTATATGTGTATATCTCTGGAATACTTCATTTTGAAATGTTTTGTCTTATTCTTTGCATAATTATCGTTTTAATATATTTTTCCTTTCAATCCATTTGTGTCTTAACACTGAAGTGTTTCCCTTATACAGTGAGCTTTTGGTGTTTAACTAGTCTGAAAATTTTTGCCTTTAAAAAAATTAATTTCTACTTTTTAATTATAGTGTCCAGGCAACTGGACTTTAATTATTTTTATGTTTTGGCTTAGTAATACCACCTTCCTACTTGTCCTCTTTTCCTATTTTCATTTGTATGAAATATTTAAGAAGTATATTTAAATTTCCTGTATTGGTTTTTAAAGATTATATACCTGTTAAACTTCTTAGAAAATCTTGTAGACACTATAATATGCAATTTGTGACTTATCATTGTAAAATCAGTACTGTTCCACTTTAAGAAAGAGATACAGGGCCGGAGGGTTAGCTCAGTGGTTCCGGGGCCTGCCTCGCAAGTGCAAGGTCCTGAGTTCAATCCCCGGTAACCACATAAAATGCTGGGTGTGGAGACTCACGCCCACCAACAATCAACACCGCATACCACAATGCCGGGCGTGGTGGCTCTCGCCTGTAATCCCAGCACTCGGGAGGCAGAGACAGGAGGATTGCTGAGTTTGCGGCAGCTTGCCTGGGCTCCATAGTGAGCTCAGGGCCAGCCTGAACTACCAAGCAAGACCCTGTCTCAAAAAAAAAAAAAAAAAAAAAAAGATACAAACTTAAAAATAATATATTTCTATTTCCCTCTTCCTGTACTGTCAGTGTCATTCATTTCATGTCCATATGTACTATAAATATTAAAATGTATTATTCTTGTTTTAAATGGTTATCACATCAAAGATGTAGGTTCTTAAAAATTAAAAATGTACATACATTAAATCAGGGTAAATATAACTTTCTCCTCAAATATTTATAATTTTCTTGTGTGAATTTTTTTAAACAATGTAAGGTGAAAATTATTTATATTAGTCCACATGCTGGCCATTTCAGACTTCATTGTTTTTTGTACATCCTAGTTTTTATCTGGGTTCACTTTTTTTTTTTTTTTGAGATAGGGTCTCGCTTTGTAGTTCAGGCTGTCCCTGAGCTCACTATGTAGCCCAGGCAAGCCTCGAACTCAGCAATCCTCCAGTCTCTGCCTCCCGAGTGCTGGGATGACAGGCGTGAGCCACCACACCTGGCATTGTAGTATGTGGTATTGATTGCTGGTGGGTATGAGTCATGATGCCCAGCATTGTATGTGGTTACTGGGGATTGAACTCAGGACCTTGCGCTTGTGAGGCAGGTGCCAGCACCACTGAGCTAACCCTCCAGCCCCTAGGGTTCACTTTTATTCTACCTGAAAAACTTTCATTTAATGTTTTTGTAGAACACACATACTGGTGCTAAGTTCTTTCATCTTTCATTTGTTTAAAAGTAACTTTATTTTCATTTAAGGATTACTTTTACTGGACCACTTTTGTGTAAAGTTTAAAAAATTGATATTTTAGATTTGGACCTCATTTCTGACTTGAAGTCATATAAAACACATGTTGGTTATTGGCTTGTTTATTTATTTATTTTGTTGTCTAGGTATTTTAATATCCTTCTTTCCCTCATTAGTTTTTGGTATTCTGGCTATGCTGTGCCATGCTGTGAAGTGCCCCAGTACTGATATTTTATATTTGGAGTTTACTGAGATTCCTGGATGTTTTTTCATAAGTCTCTAATTACACATATTTTATTTTATTAGTTATATTTGTGGTGTTGTAATTTACTAATGCAGTGTTTGCAGTTGTTGAACACAAGACATTGCTCATCCTACACAAGTGCTCTGTCATCTCCACTTAACCCCAATTTTATTTCACTTTGTTCCACAAGTTACTGAGAGTATTTACTTTTTGTAGTATTCTTCCTTCCTTTTCTTCAAATTGGATGATTTCTATTGATCTGTCTTAATATTAATCCTTTTTTTACATTCACACTTCATTAAATGCTGTTAAATCTACTAAACTTATTTTTATTTCCAATTAAATATTTGTCTCAAAATTGAATATGAAATTTTAGACTTATATTTGGCTTTTTATAATGCATAGCTTCTATGTTTCTCCTGAGAGTCCACACATATTCAATCATTGTGTTCATCTTTTCTTTTAAAATCTCAATGAACACTTGTGAAAAGAGAAATGGCCAAAAGATATATGAAAATGTTTAACATCATGGAGATGCAAATCAAAAGTACATTGAAATTCTGTCTCACTCCAGTGAGAATACCTATTGAAAATAAGTGAGGAGGAGGAGAAAAAAGATTTTTTTATGCAATGTTTTTTGAAATGTAAATTGGAAATCAGCATAGAAGTTTTTAGAAAACTAAAAATGAAACTACCAAATGATGCAGCTACACCACTTCTGAGTACATTACCTAAGGAAATGAAATTAGTATACTACTCAGAGATATTTGGATACCCATATTTATTTTGGCAATATTCACAAGTCCTGAAATATGGAATCAGCCTGGGTGCTTGTCAGCAGATTAAAAGAAAATAAAAGAAAATATGGTATAAATACACAATGGAGTATTATTTAGCAATAAGGATGAATGAAATTACATTATTTGAAGGACACCTGATAGAACAAGAGGTCATCATGTTAAGTGAAATAAACCAAACACAGAAAGACAAGTATATTTTCTCTCATATGTGGAAACAACAAAAAACTGATAATTGAAAGTGGAAAAGGGATGAATCCTTTTTATTCTATTAAGCTTGCTTATATAATTTTTTTTTCTTATCCAAGCTATCTTTCATTCTTTTTTTTTAATTGAATTCTTTATTGGTACAATTTATATACATCTCAAAATCACATATAACATTGGGAAATTTGTACCAGTATATGCCACAAGTTAATTCTCATTTTTACCCATATCCCTACCCACTCCCCCCTCCTCCCCCCTTATACATGCTCTTTTATTTTCTTTCT
>PVIC010043068.1:0-15479 GCA_004025085.1 Thryonomys swinderianus | reverse complement strand
GCCAACTTCACCTGTGCTTTGGTCGCCTGTGACCCAAATACAGCCTTCAACTTCACAAAAGGGACGGGGCATTATTGAGACCCTCTTGTCACACACGATGGTCAAAATAAAACGTATGCTCCGGAAAGAAATCCAAAGCATTTATTTCCAAAGTTACTTTTAAAAATCAAGAAAACTGCTGTACTTTTGCTCTACATGCTGTACTTCGAATAGTCAGTAGGGGAAAATTATCTTTAAAAGAGGAATTCCACAGCGTAGGAGAGAATCTGTTTTAAAAATCGCCATTTGCAGCTCTTAACAAAACAATTCTTCAGCCAACATAAGACGTCAAGTCACAGGGAACTTGGCAGCTGGGTCAGGCTGACCCAGCTAAACCTGAGTAGTCATAAAAAAGAGGTAATTGGGGCTGGAGATTTAGCTCAGTGGTTCCAGTGCCTGATCTTGCAAGATCAAGGCCCTGAGTTCGATCCCAGTAACCACATACAATGCTGGGCATGGTGACTAACACCCACCAGCCATCAATACCACATACCACAGTGCTGGGCATGGTGGCTCATGCCTGTAATCCCAACACTAGGGAGGAAGAGACAGGAGGATTGCTGAGTTCCAGGCTTGCCTGAGCTACATAGTGAGCCCAGGACCAGCCTGAACTACAAAGCGAGACCCTGTCTCAAAAAAAAAAAAGAGGTAATTGAGACCTTCTGTGCCTCTTGTGAGCAGTAGAAATTTACTTATGAAGTTGATCTGCAAAGAAAGAATGAATGAAAGACAAAGGAAGAACAAAAGAAATTAATCTTGAATTTGATCTAGTCCCTAATTATAAATATTGATCTATAAGAAATTAACAAAAAAATAGAGAGACAACTTATATAACACCATAGGAATGCATTTGGATAAATCAAAAATGTAGAAAATCCTATTGGACCAAAGATGAGGCTCTTCAACAAATAAACAGTAAGAACAAAAAGGAAGAAAATTCATACCTCAGCCGGGCGTGGTGGCTCATGCCTGTCATCCCAGCACTCAGGAGGCAGAGACAGGAGGATTGCTGAGTTTGAGGCTTGCCTAGGCTCCATAGTGAGCTCAGGGCCAGCCTGAACTACAAAGCGAGACCCTGTCTCAAAAAAAAAAAAAATTTCATACCTTAAAAAACCCTGCAACCAGGGCCGGAGATTTAGCTCAGTGGTTCTGGCGCCTGCCTCACAAGTTCAAGGTCCTGGGTTCAATCCCCGATAACCATATACAATGCTGGGCGTGGTGACTCACGCCCACCAGCAATCAATGCCACATACCATAGTACTGGGTGTGGTGGCTCACGCCTGTCATCCCAGCACTCGGGAGGCAGAGGCAGGAGGATTGCTGAGTTCCAGGCTTGCCTGAACTACATAGTGAGCTCAGAGCCAGCCTGAACTACAAAGCGAGACCCTGTCTCAAAAAAAAAAAAAAGAATGATACATTTGAGGCCTTTGTAGGAAAGTGGATGTACCTGGAAAATATAATACCAAGTGAAATAAACCAGACACACAACCTTAAATACCATAAAGTACCTTCCCTTTGAATGACACAAAGTACAAACAAAGAGAACAATAAAGGATAAATACAAAGAGACAAGAGAACAGATCTAGTCTAACAGGGAAGTGATCAAAGGGAACAAGGGTGAGGGGTGAGGAGGAAGAGAAGAGGAAATGAGAGGAAGAAAGATGTACCATGTATTAGATCCTAATAACCCCAAACCATGTGCCCCTTATACGCCATAACACGAGCTAAGACAAAAGATATCACAGACGTGTAAAGGCGAAGGAGGAACAAAAGAAGAGGGAAGGGAATCATGAAAAAAGCCAAGCTCTATGATATACATGTACCCACTCCTCAAAATGATTGTAAACTCTGAACGGCAAACATGTACTAATAAAAAAATAAAATTCTTAAAAAGAATTATTGTTAATTTTTTAGGTATGACAATAGTTTCACAGCTGCCTAGGGGAGAAGGGGAGAAGGCTCCTACCTGTAATCATATCATGGTGCTGACAGGAGAAATAATGTGATGTCAGAATTCATTTTGAAATAAGCAGCAGAGCTGAGGCAGGAGGCGAGGAGAAGCTCTTGCGGAAGGGACCGAAGTGGACAGATTGGCCTTGGCTTTTGTTTGGTCTCTATGAGTACAAGTTTGTACTAGATAACAATTACCTTTATTGGAGAGTAGGTATTGTGCGTAACACATTTCTTTTATTCCCCTTTCCTGCCCCTTGCTCCCCCTTTCCATCCTTAAATCTCTTCCAACTTAAAATCTACAGATATCCCCCATGAATGACCTACCTGTTTAAGGGCTAGTCAGACTTACAACCTGCCACTCAGAATTATGACCCATCTTTCTTTTGTAGAGCTCTGTATATCTTGTTTATAAAGCCTCAGAGTCTTTGTCTATTTATACAGTACTGTGATTTCTGCTGATTGTCCTGCACAGCACAGTACCACACTTTAGGTCCCCTTATACATCACAGCACTGCGTGTTAAGAGTTATGCAGATAAACCGGGCGTGGTGGCTCACGCCGGTAATCCCAGCACTCGAGAGGCAGAGGCAGGAGGATTGCTGAGTTCAAGGCTTGCCTGAACTACATAGTGAGCTCAGAGCCAGCCTGAACTACAAAGCGAGACCCTGTCTCAAAAAGGAAAAAAAAAATTTTTTTTAAAGAGTTATGCAGATAAAACCAAAGTTATCAGTTTGGAGTTTCCTTTGACCACTTCTTTGTTGTGAATATTGTAATGTACATAGCTCAGATGGGTCTTCATTTAGCAAATAATTCATTCAATGGCCTCGTCACAACACTAGAACTCTGTACCAGGAATTGAACTCAGGCCCTCAGAAGCTAAGCTAGCAGTGTTTGTGTCTCCCTGTTTCCTATGGTCTAACTTTTCTTCTGCTTTTATTTTTAATTTTTTGTTTTGCTTTGTTGTTTGTTTGTTTGAGACAGGGTCTCACTATATAATTGAGGCTGGTCTAAAATTTACTGTGTAATGAGGCTGACCTCTAATTTGCAGCAATCCTCTTGCCACAGCCTCCTAAGTGCTAGGATTCCACCTGTGCCACCACGCCGAGCTATCTTTTACTCTTTAAATTGTTTATTCTTTGGGTTTCTCATAAAGAGAAGTTACATGATATTTAAGTTTGAATCTCTCATTTATTATTGTCTCAAGGTTCATCCATTTTCCTATAAACAACTCAAATTTATCCTTCTTGCACTTCACTGCATATAAATTCATTTTCTTATCCATTCATCTGTTGATAGCAAGACTTAGCTATTATGAGTTCTGCTTCTATAAGCATGGGTGTGCATGTGTAGCCAAACCCTTCTTAGTCTCTCTCCTGGCTATGCCCCTTTAGGAAACCATAGCAACACACAGACACAGGTGATGCAGGTGACCCAGACCAATCATACATTGCTAAATGCTGCTTCCGCCCTTGCATCCAATTATATCCCACTGTAAACACTGTGCCCGCCCTCTATCCAATCACATCCCAAGGCACCCTATATGAATGCGGGTAACATCCATGATAGGAGAGAATAAAGAAACTTACCAACCAGGCAGAGCTCCAGTTGCTAAATTCCATGTCACTGCTCACCCTCCCAAGGCCGTCGGATTATAGAGATGGCACAGTAATGGGACCAGGCCGGATTACACGCATGTATGCCTGTAACATGTCTTTCACTCTTGGGAGGTAGCTAGAAGGAGAACAGCTGGCACAAATGGAATTTCTAGTTTTAGGTATATTTTTTAAAAATGAATCTCCATACTGGTTTTCATCATGATTATGTGAGTTTACATTTCTACCAATCATGTAGAAAGGTTCCATTTTCCCCACAACTTCACTAGCATTTGTTATTATTTGATTTCTTGAAGATAGCCATTCTTTTTGGAGTAAAACAGACTCATATTGTTTTAATTTCCAGTGATGGTGAACATTTTTTATGGATTTATTGGCTATCTGTACTTCTTCTGAGAAGTGTCTATTCATTTCACTTGCTCATTTTTTTTTTTTTTTTTTGAGACAGGGTCTCGCTTTGTAGTTCAGGCTGGCCCTGAGCTCACTATGTAGCCCAGGCAAGCCTCGAACTCAGCAATCCTCCTGTTTCTGCCTCCCGAGTGCTGGGATTACAGGCATGAGCCACCACTCCCAGCACACTTGCTCATTTTTTGAGCAGGTTTTTTATTCTAGAGGGTTCTAATTTTTTCATTCTTTATATATTCTAGATATTACTCCTTTGCTAGAGGAATAACTGGTCATTTTTTTTTCTATTTCATAAGTTGTTTCTTCACTCTATTGCTTTCCTTTGCTGTACAGGAAGTTTTCAATTTGATTTTGGTTTTTGGCCTCTTTCTTTCTTTCTTCCTCCCCTCCCCTCCCCTCCCCTCCCCTCCCCTTTCCTATTTTCAGTACCAGGGATCAAATTCACAAACTTGCACTTGCTAAGCAGGCAGCACCACTATTGAGCTAAATCCCTGGCCCAGGTTTTCAATTTGATATAATCCCATTTGATGATTCTTGATGTTATTTCTTGTGTGACTGGGGTTCTGTTTAGGAAGTCCTTACCTGTGTATATGTTTTCAAGAGTTTTACCTATTTTAACCTCCAGCAGGTTAAATGTTTCTGTCTTACTATCTAGATCTTTGATCTAATTTGATTTGATTTTGGCATGCAGTGATAGGTTTGGATTTAAATTAAATCTTCTGCAGGTGTGTCCACCAGTTTCCCCAGTACCCTTCTTTAGACAGGCTCTTTCCACCAGCATATGCTTTTGGCTCTTTTGTTAAAGATCGGGTGACTTAACATGCCTGGGGTTGTTTCTGCATCTTCTATTCTGTTCCAATGATCTGAGGGACTCTTTTTGTACCAGTATCACCTGTTTCTATCGCTGTACCTTTGTAACATAGCTTAAAATCCAGGATTTCAATGCCTGCTGCTTCATTTTACCCAGAGTTGTTTTACTCTGTGATTCTTCTGGTCCCATGTAAATTTTAGGATTCTTTTCTCTAACTCTGTAAAGAATGCTGTTGGCATTTTGATTGGGATTGCAATAAATCTATATATCAGTTTTGGTAGTATGGAGATGGACCAGATGGCTGATGGATACATGGGATCCCGTTATCTTACCGTTTCTGGATTAAAATGTCTTATTAGGAAGTCCCTTTTTAATTGCCTAAAGTGCTGATCAGTGCCTTCGAAGGTAGTTCCGAAACAAGTCTGGCTGTGCTCCACGTATAGTTTCCTGTCCTGTGAGCCAGTCGATGTAACCACCACCTCTTATTAACACTGTCTCAGCAAAGAACCTTAGCCAACAGTCGCTGTCTCTGGCTCTGTGCGTTTAGTCTGTCTCCCCTACTTTTTTTACTATGTTGTATTCTAAACTCACCCTCCCTCCTAGGACCATGCTTACAAATGTTAAACCAAAAATGTAGTTTCTTTTACAATTAAGTTTGCATCTTAAGTTTTTTCCAAAGAACCATTTGGTCCTCAGAGTGAGACCCCTGGAAGGAGGCGGGACTTCTAAGAGGCGAGGCCTAGCGTCAGGTCTTCTGGCCACTGGGGCCATGCCAGAAAAGGGGACTGCAGCATGCCGGGTTGTGCTTTCTTTCTGCTTCCCAATGTTAAAGGGAGCTGCCTTTCTCTGCTAATCCCCCTGCCATGCTGTGCCACCATGGTACAGGGCCCAAACATGCTAGTCTGGAACCTCTGCAACCATAAGCCAAAACAGACATTTTCTCTGTAAAAGCAGATATATGTCAGGTACTTGTCACAGCGACAGAACGCTGAATCACGCACCTTCTCAACGCTTCCCAAAAGCAGCCCCTCCATACACAGCCGCCCTCCTCCTCCCACCCTCTCTTCAGTGGCCCCAGATCCTGCTACAGGGAGATCTGCACCTAACAGCAGCTCACAGATCTCCTGACTCTGGCCTCAGCTTCCTAATTACAGGGGCACCCGTGATCCTCCACAGCTTAGAACCTGAGTGCTGGAGTAAATGACCCTCGCTCTCTCCCACTGCTTGGTACCTCCTTCCCTTAGCAGGACTAATCTGATCGGTCAGTAACAACGTCTTATGCTTCGCTTTTTGCCACAACAAGCTCTGCCTCCCACTCTGGCATTTTTGTTATTGCCTTACCAACAAGCAAGATTTTTTTTTTAAATCAGTAAATCTTCCGGCCCTGGAATTGAAGTCACTTATTACACCTGAGTTGATTATTATAAGATTTCAAAGTTATCTTGCTCCACCCACAATACTCCTCCTGTATTTGATCAAGTTCAGGTCTAGCTGCCGATTTACAGGATGGATAGATAGCACAGAGGACTATACTCAACTATATACACCATGGAGATGTGACCAGCAAAACCAGGCTGGGGAAAGAAATGCTGAGGGACAAACACCTTGACTTCTTCAATAATTAAACTCCAAGAGACAAGGAGGAAGGTGATTGGAAGGAAAGCTATACACTAAAGGAAATTTTTAAAATATGTTAAACAGGGCCGGAGATTTAGTTCAGTGGTTCCAGCACCTGCCTCGCAAGTGCAAGGCCCTGAGTTTGATCCTGGCAACCACATACAATGCTGGGCGTGGCGACTCACGCCCACCAGCCATCAATACCACAGTGCTGGGTGTAGTGGCTCACGCCTGTCATCCCAGCACTCGGGAGGCAGAGGCAGGAGGATTGCTGAGTTCCAGGCTTGCCTGGGCTACATAGTGAGCTGAGGGCCAACCTGAACTACAAAGTGAGACCCTGTCTCAAAAAAAAAAAAAGTTAAACACACTGAGGAGTCATGAATCTTACGTCTATATACATTGTTTTCCCTATAAGGAATTCTGTCTCGATTTGAGAAATAAGGCCACACTTTGGTCTCAGGTTCCAAAGGCATTCACTAAGCCAACTTCTATAGTCAGAAGATATTAAGGTACTTGGAACTGTCTTAGCAGTGTCTGTGCCCCCCATGTAATCAGGGAGTTTTACGACCGTTCACTATCACGTAGGACTGGGGTGGAAAAGTGGGTAAAAAGATCTGCAGATTTCTAACACAAACCATACTTCTCTCTTCTTACCTGAAAGTAACACATCCCCAATAAAAGGCCCACTGTTGACCTGATTTCAGATCACCAAAGACTGACCACCTGTCCATAAACCAGTACTGTACAGGTATGAAATGAATCTAAAACATTATACCCCACATACCCAGGACACTCTTAGAAGCTGTCTTAGTTATTTTCTTCATCTCAGAGACATGACATCTGATACTTGCAAATTAAAGGAGGAAAGGTTCATTTTGGCTCATAGTTTATAGAGGTTTCAGTCAACAGTCAGCTGGCTCCAAGTCAAGGTACCATGGTAAGGGGTAGGGCAGAGGAGAAACAGCCCCTGGAATAGTGGCGAGAAACAGAGAGGGATCATGGGAGGGAGAAGGGAGATAGAACCCAATCCAGGCCACACCCTCAGTGACCTCCTCCTCCAACCAGGCTCCACCTCTCAACATCACATTCAGCTATGAACTTATCAATGAGTATCACAACCCCGTGATCCAATCACCTTCCGAAGTCCTGTCTATGAGTGTATAAAGCTTTGGGGACATCTAAATATAAACAATAACAGAAGCCAACCCCACAGGGTTCCACCAATCAAACATGGGAGACTGAGAACATTGATAGAACTAATAACCACAATAGATTCAAACATACCATGTTCTTGAGTTTATAATAATTCTAAAACAAAAATTAATTGGTCACTGCTAGAGAATGACCAAAAAGTCAATCATTATTTTCAAAGCTAGAAAATACTAACACTTATCTTGCTTTTGTTATAGCCCTATAACACAAAAAAAGCTAAATAGTGGATGAGGAATATTTTTCTTTGAGGAAGAATTTCAAGTAATAAATGAAGAAGAAATTACAGAATTAGATCGTCGCCCTCTTGCAACCCCTGAGGTATAGCACAGAGAAAATCAAGGGTCAGGGATGTGGCTCACTGGTACCACACCTGTCTGGCAAACTCAAGGTCCTGAATTTGACCCTTGGTACAAAAAAAAAGAAAAAAAAAAGACAATCAAATATTATTTATTTCCTGTTGCAAAGACAATACCTGTGAAACGATCTTTCTGGTCTGTCAAATCAAACCTGAATTTGATCAAGCCAAGATCTAACTGCCAATTTACAGTTGGACAAGGCAGAGGAATATATTCAACTACAGATCATCATGAAGATGGGGCCAGCAAACCCAGGTTGTGGAACGCACAACACAAATGCCTAGGTTTCTTCCATAATTAAAGTGCAAAGCTAAAAACAACAACCAAAACAAACAAACAAAAAAGGCTGAATTGAAAACTACACATTAAAGGAAATTTTAAAAACGTGTTAACCAAACACGATGAATCATGACTCACAGTGCAAACTGCTTTTTTAAGTAGCTCATTACCTTTATGGGGAAGTTGATGATTTGAGCACAGGCTGAATATCTGACAACATTAAGCACCTAATTATTTTTTAAAGGTGGTCATACTGAGCGTGGGTATGGTTTTCACTTTAAAGAATCCTTCTTTAAATATGATTTCTGTAACCAGGGGCCACACCTATAATCCCAGAACTGTGAGAGGTTGAAGCAAGAAGACTGCAAATCAAGCCCGGCCTGGGCCACTTAGCAGCCTAGACAGATCTTGTGTCAAACAAAAAATTAAAAGGTGTGGAGATGTAACTCAGTGAAAAAGCCCTTGGTTCAATCCCTGGTACAATAAACAAACAAACCCACTGAATTTTGAAGGGAATGAAGTCCTGATCTGCTTCAAAATAATGAGGGAGAGAGAGACCTACAGCAGTGAGGACGGGACTGGCCAGGGGTTGGGGCACCACACAGAGCCTCTGCCCCGTTGTCGGCAAACTCTTCACAGTAAGACAGTTGACTAAAGCAAGTACATGGCAGCGTGTAAATGAGAGGTTCCTCTCTGACAGGCAGGATAATTTAGACCCACGGCCGTGTTTTATGCTCACTGCTGCAAGAGGAAAATATTGGGCCAGAGATTTGGCTCAGTGGTTCTGGCGCCTGCCTCACAAGCACAATGATCCTGAGTTCGATCCCCAGTAACCATATACAATGCTGGGCGTGGTGGCTCACGCCCACCAGCAACCAATACCACCTACCACAGTGCCGGGCGTGGTGGCTCACATCTGTCATCCCAGCACTCGGGAGGGAGAGACAGGAGGATTGCTGAGTTCCAGACTTGCCTGGGCTACATAGTGAGCTCAGGGCCAGCCTGAACTACAAAGCGAGACCCTGTCTCAAAAAAAAAAAAAAAAAAAGGAATTCCCCTCTCCTCCCCCTCCAGCGGGCTGCAGCTGCACTCGCAAACACGGCAGAGTGACCCAGAGTGGGGCTGTGGTGCAGTGGGCAGCTCCGAGGTAGGAGCCCGGGTCCCCTGCCAGAGCAGGGAATTGAAGGGCCGGCAGCTGTGCTCCCGCTGGACGTGGGGGGGAAGGAGGAAAAGGGCTCCCTCTGCTGTGGTTTTACCTAAGTCCCAACCACCGACCACCGGCATAACCAGCCGCAGTGTGTTCTCCACTGTGCGGGCCCGGCTTATCTCTGGGGATTGAACTGCCGAAAAGAAACACCTAGGATACAGACTGTACGGTCACTTTCCTGTTCCGGGGCTCAAACACCTGATGCCCCCCACTTGAAGGAGGGCAGTTCTCTTCTGCTCATAGTTTCCCGCGCGTCTGGTGCAGGGTCTCTGGCTCCTGGGTAGAAATAGCGTGCGGAAGGACGCGGCAAAGGAAGCCATTCTACCAAGCGGCCGGAAGGAGAGAGGAGAGGGGAGGGAGGAGCTAGGACAGGAACGCCCCCTTTTAGGCCACGCCCCTCGATACCTTTGGACACCCTTCATCAAAACCATAATAGAGGTCCCCTGTGGTCCTATAGAACGGCTACGGCGATAGAGTGGCATCCTGGCTGGCCTGGTAGTCCGTGTCTCGTTGCTGAGCCTTCTCTTCCTCCTGCACCTAACTGTAAAATTCATTTACCAGGTGCGGTAGCTCACAACTGCGATCCCAGCATTCAGGAGGCAGAGGCAGGAGGACTGCCATGAGTTCGAGGCAAACTCATGAACTACGTAGTGAGACCCTATCTCAAAAAAAAAAAAAACTGACTCGGGGACCAGGTATGTAACTCAGTGGCGTTGGGCCTGCCGCACAAGCTCAAGATCCCAAGTTCAATCCCTGGTACCACAAAGAAAGTAAAAATGGCTTGTATACCCTTTTCATGCAGTCCCTGAGGTCATGACTTTCAGAAAACGACTTTCTCTATTCCTGTATCTGGTCCCAACCTCGTTATATAATTGAAAAAAGAATCACCGTATAGAGAAAATGTTTCCAGTCATGCATCTGACAGGTGACCACTGACACTTCACAACAATTCGGTACAACCTACCGGCCCCTGTACAAAGAAGCCAGAATGCTCCGTCATTGCCCCCAGGGCAGTGTGATCTCTGCCATTTAAAAACTAGGCAATAGCGGAAGAGACAGACCAGGTGGCTTTGCCCAGGACATGTATCCTTTTTAGGGCACAGCTGGGATGCAAAGGCAGGTCTGTTCTTTCCCCAGCACCATGCTAGAAAGCTATTTTAGCCTTAGCCTCAAGCCATCGTTTGGGAACATTGTCTCCAACTCAGAAGGGGCAGCAGTACTGCCAACAGGAGCCCAAAAAGCATTCGGGGCTCATCTGTTCCTCGCACCACGAAGTCTTGTGCTGTCCGCTCTGATCCCAGAGCACACTGTTACTTGACAACATTATCTGTGTCGCGGTCTCTCGCCTAAGACTGAAATCTCGCGAGACCAAGGTTCGTCCGTTCTGTTGCCTAGCATGGTGTCTGGCATCCAGACATTTCCTGAGGAAAAATGAATTGTAATAGGAGACTCTTCACAATCTAAGAAGCTGGTGGTCAAGCAGGCAGCCGGTGGGCCCCTCCTTCTAGCTTTGATGACCTATAACTTTATTTTCTATCTGATTCTTATTTCCCCAGTTCCTACGTTGTTGCTTGAAAGTCTGTGGCTTCTCCACTGTACTGAGCCACAGAGATTCATTCTCACGAGCCATCTGCAGGAAGTACTTGTCATGGAAGAAAAAGTTTCTCTGGAGCTCAGCTTCTTCTCTGGAGCGACGGGGAGCTCTGCGTGATTCCATTGCGCGCAGGCAGGGGAATCTTTTGTTCTCCCTGAGAAAACAGTCTGTACTGCTCAAACATGAGCTGCCTGAAGACTTTGCAGGCAGATCCTCCACACATCCTGATGGGCCCTTGGGAAGCTCTGGGAATCAGCAGAACGCAAAGCTTAAAAAGTCACTGATTTTGGCTATCGAGCTGGCCAAATTAAAAACACAAATACTCCGAGCAAGGTCTGGGATACAGGACAGATGGAAAACACACTCACTAATCCCCGTCATTTCAAAATTCACTGAGCACTGCCATTTCCAGGAAGGTATGCCAGGAAGACAATTAAATAACGTTTAATTACTTGGGTGTTCATCATAAATTATTACAATAGCTAAAAACTGAAAAATTTTAAAATCTGAAAATCATTTAAATAACCAGGTATAAGGAACTGAGTAAGTGAAGATGCACCCAAATGGACACAATTCAGTCATTACAAGTTGTGTCTGGGCTGCGGATACAGCTCAGAGGTCAAGCACATGAATAGTATCCACAAGGCCCTGGGTTCAACAATCAGCACCAAAGATTTCTTGCCAGAGGATTTTCTCCCTGCAGCAGATTCAGCTGGGGCAGAAGGACCCTGAGGAAGGCGCCGTGGTCTCTGAGGGACACAGAGGAGTCTGTCTTGGACAAGACCACACCGATGCCAGGGCACTCACAGCTGCCTGGCAGTGCCTGGGGTTACTGTGCTCTTTGCTGCACGCTTCCCTGCTCTGGAGGACCCCCGGGCTCCTGTCTGCCCCAGTGGACTCCGTGAGCACCCCTTCTCACCCTAGCACCTTCCCCCACAGTGAGGTCACCCCACTTTCCATCTTTGCGGTCAATAACCCCACTTGATAGGTCCCACATTCATATCTCAAAGAAGTTATACCAAGATGCATGTGGTTAGAGAAAGTTTCAGAAGAAATGAAAGTGTCAGAAATGGTAGCTTATGTGGAACTAAGGGCGTTTCCTCTTCTTTTTAAGTTTACTGGAGTTTGCCACTTTTTCTCTAGCCAAGTATTACTTTACAATGATGGAGTTGCTTTGAGAGTATTTTATGCATCACATTGTTTTTCCAGAAGGCCTTTCCCTGTGAGATTCTCTAAAATAGTCAGCGTGGCAATGAGACATATGATTCCGCTGGGCATGGGAGAACCACTGGGCGCAGGGAGGAAATTGGACTTTCTGTTTCAGCGCATATGTTACTGTAGATGTTAGAATTCAGTCGCCCAACTCTGTGGAGTCCACACAGACGCCATGCAAGGGAAAGCAGGCAGCTGACCCACGGAAAGCACAGGCCAGCTTACTGGGTGGGATGACTGACTGTGTGGGTGTCATCGAGTGGAAGACTTACAGATGTCACCTCAGAAAACTGATACTAATACATACACCCAAAAGAGCTCACAACGGATGCTGGGTGAGCTGCGGTGAGGCCTGGAGTGGAGTGCAGGCCTAGTGTGCACTGGGTGCTGGGCTTGCTCCTGAGCACCAAAAACAAAATGGCGGAGCTAACAGCTCTGCTCCTGGTAGAACAGAGTTAGACATGTTAGGAGATAAAAACAGTTTAATCAGATTTGACAGGAGCTAACTAAAATGTCTCAGAAGTCATCAAGGAGAAGTGTCATAAAAAAAATACAGTGAACTGGATGGATATTTAACTCAGTGGTTCAGGCATCTGCCTCAAAAGCGCAAGGTCCCAAGTTCAATCCCCAGTAACCACACACCACATTGTCAGGCATAGTGACTCATGCCTGTAATCCCAGCACTTGCGAGGCAGAGGCAGGAGGATTGCTGCAAGTTCAAGCCCAGCCTGGGCTACACAGTGAGTTCATACTACAAAACAAGACCCTGTCTCAAAGAAAAAAAAATACAGTGAGCGTTTCAGGTTTCTCAGGTTTTTTTGTTAATTACAATGAGAAACACAGTTCCAAAAGTCCTCCTTCATGGATGTCTTTAGTTGCACTCCTGTGGCTGCCTCAGTATCCTGAATCAACCCACAGTGTTCACCCTCTACGGTCATTTTGTGTTCTGGAAAGGGCCCGAAGTTGACCAGCACCAGACCCACTGAACAGACTGGATTGAAGATATACCACAGCAGCGTTTGTTTGTTTGGCACTGGGGATCAGACTCAGGACCTTGTGTTTGCCAGGCAGGGCTGGCACCACTGAGCTACATACTTAGTCCAAAACCACAATGTTTTTACAAGCTTTCTCTCTCCTGGGTGGCACTTAGCAGCAGAGTTCACTGCATTTTTGATCATGCCTTGTAAAGATACTCACAGAAGAGGACTTTCAGAGAGTGGGAAGAATGTGGGATGAATGCGTTCGAAGAGAGCAAGGAGTATTTTGAGGGGGATCACTGGCAATGTGTCTTACAGTAGGAAAACTAAATTTGAACTTATTCACTGTGTATTTTGATCATCCCTTATCACACCTATATTAACAATAAACTTTTTAAAGAATAACATTAGTTGGGCCAGAGATTTAGCTCAGTGGTTCCGGCGCCTGCCTGGCAAGCTCAAGGGACCTGGTTCGATCCCCGCTAACCACAAACAACAATACCAGGTGTGGTGACTCACGCCCACCAGCAATCAATACCACATACCACAGTGCTGGGCATGGTGGCTCACACCTGTAATCCTAGCACTCGGGAGGCAGAGGCAGGAGGATTGCTGAGTTCGAGTCTTGCCTGGACTCCATAGTGAGCTCAGAGCCAGCCTAAACTCCTAAGCGAGACCCTGTCTCAAAAAAAAAAAAAAAAAAAGAACAAGATTAGCTGAAATCTCTTTCAAGATTTCATATGGAATAACTGAAGATTTAATAAATAAAAATGGATTTGACATTTGGACCAACTACTCATGTAACTTTCCCCTGAGCAAAGGATGAGAATCAACTTCTAATTTGCAGCTTGTGATTTTTTTGTTTTGTTTTAAAATGCTTTTTCAAATGATTAAGGATTTTGTCCATGAGATCAAGTCAGATTCATAGTGCTCTAAACATACTACAACTGATCAGTAACAGAACAAGAAAGAGAAGAAGGAAGAGAAGGAGGAACAGGAAAAGGAGGAAAGGAAGAAAGAAAACCCACCTCCTAACACCTACTTACAGATTTGACATCCTACAAATGGTCTTAACGTCTAATAATTAATAGCACCATGACAGCAAATCAGGCACCTCTCCATCCACACCCCAGGTTGGCTCACTGTCCTCCTCCTACAGACTAAATTATTAGCCACCTACTTTCCCACACTCCACACAGAGGAGTCAGATCTCATCTCTGTCTATCCCTCCTTCCCTCTCCCTCCCTCCTTCCTAGCTGGTATTCTATAAATAATAATTGTGTCATGGCTGGTAGCTTTTAGAGAATTTTCACTACTGTGATCTCAGTCTTCTCACCAGCCTTGTAAGTAACTCAGGCGTTCTTTCCACTCCCACACCGAGGTGCAGAAACTCAGCGATATTGAACGCCTACCCCATCACATGATCGATTAAGCAGCAGAGCCCAACTCCAAATCCCACACTTTCACAATGTGATACCACCCAGATAGCGATTCGTAAACACACGTGTGCCTGAGGCTCCCCTGAGAGTGTGTGCTGAAGACGCAGGCTGCTGGCCTCATTTCCAGAGATTCTGATTTGGGCATCTGGAATAGGCCACTGGTGCCTGAATTTCTAACGAGCGTCCCCTCCCCAGGTGACCACCCCTCAAAAATACTAGAAAAAGCCATCATGCCCCACACAAGATTACGTGACCACGAGGTGTTCATTTAAGCAATTATGCACTGACACTGATCTTACAGGGAATTACTTGTACAAACAAGGTAATTTCTTATATGGAAGCAGAAAAGACCAAGGAAGACAGGAAGGAAACACACCACTCCTCTGGCCAGAGTCCTGCCCTGAGCTGGCAGCCGTCTGCCCGGCAGCCTGCTATCTGATATGCCCTTTTGTCTCTCAGGGTTGGGGCCCCGGGGCGGTGGGTGCTGGATTCTGGACCAGACCGGGCTCTTTGTTTTCCAGACAGAGGCGCGGAGCCGGTAAAGCACCTGGCTCAGGTGAGTCACAGATAAAGCAGGATCAGAGCGCGAGATCATCCGACTCCCAGGCCTGAGTCACGCACCTCCCCAGCCCCGAAGTGTGAGAACAGAGCCTCTTTCCATAAAGCAGGCAGCGCTGCCAGGCCAGTCTTAGATCAGCGAATTTGCTGCACAAGAGCCCGAGCTCTTCTTGCCAGGAAAATGCCATTGTGATTTAAACCGGATGCT
>PVIC010043067.1:0-15550 GCA_004025085.1 Thryonomys swinderianus | reverse complement strand
AGAGGATGAGAGAAAGGGTGTGTTGAGGGCTGAGTGCACGGGAGAGGCAGTATTTGGAACCTTGAAAGTGCTTTGCTTTGGTGTAACATGAAAGGAGGGATAAAGTAACAAAACTGAAAGCAAAATGTAGAAGAAGGCAGATCCCACGAGGTGACTTTATAACCATAATAAGGATGTGAGGGGATTAGTCTGAGATCAAGTGGGCATCATCAAGTGTTCTGGCCCGGTAAAAAGTAAAACACTTGGTCTTATACGTCCTGTGCCAGACACTAGGGTCACATAGAGATGTTTCAGGCAGCCCACCTTGCTTTTCCTATGATTACTGTAGGACCTGAGATATTGGAGGTGTTAAAAGTATATTTTCTGTGTGTATTTGCCCCAAGTTGTTGTTTTAGCCAGGCCTGCTTAATCATGAGAATCAGGTGTCCACGCCCACTAGTTCAGGGAAAGGTCACATATTTTAGGGACAACTGTGGAGGCGGTCTATGCAGAGCCAGGAACAGAGACAGGATATGGGAGGTAATCCTGGAAGAAGGTGGCTGTGTCTTTGGCAGACAGGATGCCTAGGTCACCAGCGACACACTTACCTGCATGTCCCATATTTGCTTCTTTCCTACCAATGGGCCCCTCGTGTTCTTAGTTTTGTTTTCCCTAACACTTTTGCTTGTACATAGAACCTTGTAGTCTCGCCGGGTTCTTCTGTATTATGAACTCTTAATCTTAAATATTTTTGATAAGTGCATTGCTATTGTAATTAGCATCATTTTAGTGCTAATTGTATAATAGAGACTCTAATTACCAAAGGCACCTTTTATTAGCCCACATCTGGATGAGGGTGGTAGGTACCTCCTCCAGAATTCTGAATAAGATCAGGAGTGTTGCGGGCGCTGCAGTCAAAGTGGCCACTGTTACACAAATAATTATCTAACCTTAAATTGTGAAAATTTCCTTGAGGAAGTATAGGGTTCTATACGGGAGCATGTCAGGAAGACCTAGTTTAAACTGAGTAGAGATGGGAGTTTCCAAAAGGTCTTTCGCTTGCTTGGAATACAGGCTAAATTGCCATAATAAAAAGTCTTCTAACATAGGATAGCTTATCTTATCTGAGATATGCATTTGTTTTTCTTACACAGATAGTTCAAGTTGATGGATTTATGTGAGTTCCCTTAAAATGAGGCCTCACCTCTGTGTTTATGGCCCTGAGTGTGTTCACATGCCTGTGGTAAGAATGCAGAGTACCACAGCCAGATGTTGGGAGAGATGGGGAATTGGAGTCTCACTGGGAAGTGTAGTGTTTTCTTTGTTTTTTGAGACAGGGTCTCGCTTTGTAGCTCAGGCTGGCCCTGAGCTCACTATGTAACCCAGGCAAGCCTCGAATCAGCAATCCTCCTGTCTCTGCCTCCTGAGTGTTGGGATGACAGGTGTGAGCCACCACGCCCGGCACTGTGGTATGTGGTATTGATGGCTGGTGGGTGTGAGTTACCATGCCCAGCACTGTATGTGGTTACCAGGGATCGAACTCAGGACCTTGTGCTTGCGAGGCAGGCACAGGAACCACTGAGCTAAATCTCCAGCCTGCTTGTTTTTCTTTTCTTTTTTTTTTTTTGAGACAGGGTCTCGCTTTGTAATTCAGGCTGGCCCTGAGCTCACTATGGTGCCCAGGCAAGCCACCACGAACTCAGCAATCCTCCTGTCTCTGCCCTCCCAAGTGCTGGGATTACAGGCATGAGCCACCAGGTCCGGCATTGTGGTATGCAGTGTTGATTGCTGGTGGGCGTGTCTCCACACCCAGCATTATATGTGGTTACCGGGGATCGAACTCAGGACCTTGCACTTGCGAGGCAGGCAACGGAACCACTGAGCTAACCCTCCAGCCCCTGCTTGTTTGTTTTTGAGACAGGGTCTCTTTTTGTAGTTCAGGCTGACCCTGAGCTCACTATATAGCCCAGGCAAGCCTCAAACTCAGTAATCCTCCTGCCTCTGCCTCCCAGGGGCTGGGATTATAGGTTTGAGCCACCAAGCCTAGCAAGTGTGGTATGTGGTATTGATTGCCAGTGGGTGTGAGTCACCACTTCCAGTATTGTTATATGTGGTTATCAGGATCGAACTGGGGACTTTGTGCTTGCCAGGCAGGCGCCAGAACCACTGGCTAAATCTCTGGCCCAAGATAGATCTTTCTTAAAGGGGAAGGGAATGAAAAGATGAAGGAAGGAGACAGAAGGAAGGGAAAGGGGATGAAAAAGCAATTAAGATGAATTATGTATATACCCCATCTCCACCCAAGGAATGTAAACACTATATATTACAAACATGTACTTAATAAATAAAATGATCTGAAAAAAAAAAAGGAGGAACTTAGAGAAGAAGGGAAGGAGAGAGGCAGAAATAGTCAAATCTGGAACCAAAGAAGAGAAGCAGACTTTCTTTTTCTCCCTCTTTCCATGTTTGGGAATCCAATCTGGACCTTGTACACCCTCAGTCCCTTGTCTCTCTCCCTGTTAAAACTAAGAATATTTATAGACAAAGAGGAACATTTTAATGGAGGAGAGTTTAATAAAATAAGAGAGAGGGATTACCACCCAGTATTGGAGAGAGGCAGCTCTCAGAGAGGACAGCATCATCCCAAAGGTGCAGAGAGCAGCCTAGAACACGCAGAGAGAAGCATTTTCTCTGAGATGAGAGGAAGAGGGTGAGGAGGGGCGGTGAGGTGCTATGTTGGATGTGGGGTACAGAAGACAGATCCTGCCTGAGAGAAGCTTTTTCTGAGTGAACCCGAAGGGAGGGGATTTCTGGCACAGAAGAGACATGTGGCTACACAAGGGAGAAGATATCTGTGCATCCATGTGAGGATTCAGGCAGATTCAGAGTCACGTAACTTTGACTCACACGTTCAAAGATGATAAAAACCAGACTAGTTGAGAGATAAAGTAGGGGTGTTTTATAGAACCAAGGAAGGGGGTTTCTGGGTTCCAAGAACACTGGTTGCAAGGAAATAGACAGTTCCACTGTTTCAATGATGGCTTGATCCATGGCATGGTCTTGGGAGCATGGATGGAATGTAGAATATCCCTGGGGGGAGGGAGGAATTCTAGAAGTTTAGAAAAAGAACTGAATCCCTGCATCATCTCAGGAGGGTTGGAATAGCTTCATCGGCATCTAAATGATATTATGATTTCATTAATAGCCATAAATTGGTGGAGTATTTGAATGGGGCATTTGACAGAGGGCATTTGAATTACTATGTGGGGAACGTAACCCTCAGAAGCCCATCAGAGCACAGTTTGACACAGTTGGAACAATCTGACAAATATTTAATGAAAGGTCAAATTCTGGCCCATTGTCTCCAGAGCTATTACAGGGGTGTGGGTCAGGTTTAGGGAAATCACCAGAGATGGTGCAGAGCCCGGACTTAATGAAAGCAAAGCTGCTGCCATCCCTAGATCTGAAGGTCTGAAAGCAATTGCTTGAACTCAGTCAGAGGAGCCTTCATGGAGAGGGCTGAGATCTCCAGCTGGAATACATTTTACCTTCAGCTTTCTCCTCCCCTCCAGTCTCCTGCCAGGGCTCCTATTGGCTCAACCTGACAGGAAGCTCCTCGGTGTAGTTCCTATAGGTCAGCTGTTTTGGCCCAGGGCAGGGTGGAAGATGGTGGAGAATAGGTCAGGGGGAGGGGAGGTACATGGAAGAACACAGGAAGCTTCCATGGGATTCCACCTTGTATAAATGTACCGTGGGCTCAGCATCCTTACCTGAAAATCTGACTCCTACCTGTGCCGCTAAGAGTAGAGACAGAGACTTTCCCTCAGAGACTGGAATCTCTCTCCATTAAGGGCAAGTGCTTTCATTCTGATTTACCTGGTAACTGAAGGGGAAGCTTCTGAAGAAAGAACCTGTACTATATCAAGGGCCCAAGTTTGATTCCTGGTACTGCAAACAAACAAACACCGGAATCAGACAAGATGACAGGATAGAAGTAGCCATTGGAATAATGTGTGGTCACGAGCCAAAGGACATAAGAGGCCTTCAGAAGAGGGAAAAACAAAGAAATGGACTCTGCCCGACAGTCTCCAGAAGTGCAGTTTGTGGCCCCTTGTAGACTTCCAATTTCCAGGACTATACAATAGCATATCTGCACTATTTTAAGCCCTTGACCACATGGTAATTGGTAACAGAAGCAGTACAGAACCTAGATATCTGGGTGTTGCATTCTCTGAACACATTAGAGACTTGGTAAATAAAAGAATGAGCAAATGAAAGAGACTGGAATGAAGAACAAGACTCTGCCTAGGACCTGAGGAATGGCTGTGGGTTGTGCCCACCATCTGTATGCCCCTACATGGTTGGGGGGAAAGCCGTCACTCTAAATAATGCACCATGGCAGGGCTCAAGCACCTCGCTGTGGCTCTCCTTTATGGGCGCAGAACTCAGCGGAGGAGATCCAGCCCATTCTTCTTTTTGGAATAGAAGACAAGGGCCAGGATCAGGGCACAGGTTCTGAGTCCTGGGCTGGAGGGGGGTGGGGAGCAGAGCTGAATCAGCCCAGTGTGTATCCAAATGATATGGTGGCTTCATTCCTAGGAATAAGGTCCATGGGCTCCAGTTTACTCTTATAATACAAACAGATAGAGCCTATTAGGGGTTAAATTGTGTCCCCTCAAAAGGAAATAATAGAGTATTAACCCCCAGGACCTCAGAATGTGACCTTTAAAGTTAAGGTCTTTAGACAAGAACTGAGAGAACATGAAGTTAAAGAGTGGGCCATAATCCAACTCAACCGGCTTCCTTATAAAAGGGAGAAATTTGGACACAAAGATAGATCAATAGAGGGAAGATAATGCCAAGAGACACAGAGAGAAGACGACCATTCACCAGCCAGAGAAAGTGGTCTGGAGCCCAAGTTCTCCTTCCTAACCCCCTGGAGGAACCAGAACGACCCACTCCTAATCTCAGACCGCCAGCCTCCAAAATTGTGAACTGGAACATTTCTGTTATGTAAATCATGCAGTTTGTGGCACTTTGTTATAGCAACTTCAGCCACTGAACATAGAGACATTTCTGCCTGTTCTGCTTCCCACAACTAGGCATGGGCAGTGGTCTCATGGAGCTGCAGGGCTGGGAGTCAAAAGAAGGACAAAGCACCATTGAGGCAGCAGGAAGAAGCAGCTGTGTGTGCTGTGCTCAGCAGGGGAGAGGAGAACACCCACTGCCTGGGCTCTGGCAGTGTGGCCTCAGGCATCCGCAGACAGCAGCTGGGCCTGGCCAGAGCAGCTGTGTGAAATTGGGCTTGGAAGGAGGAATAATCTCCACAGAGGAGGGTGGAAGGACCCCAGGGTCAGCAAAACAGCAGGGCTGCTGTGGGAACAGATTCATTCCTTAGCATGAGTGAGATGTACTCTGGGAACCAGTAAAACTTGGTGCGGAGACTTTCTGAGGGGCTGAAGATGTTGTGATTGCTTGAAATCAGTCTTACAAACTACACACATTGTTCCCACTCCTCCCCTCTCCTCTCTTCCTTTAGCAGACGGCAATAGTCCTACTCCACCTCCCTCTTCCATCTTGGGGGACTTTATTGTTCCAAGTCCCCATGTCCTACCTGTTTCTGGAGACTAGCCCAGACCTTCAGAAAAGAAGAAAGATCTCCCTGCAGGAAAGTTTGAATCTTGCCTTAGATCAGATTGGGAGAAGTAAGCCCATAATTATTGGGGAGGAGGTACCTGAGAATCCAGGTTCCTGGGGCTCAGGGAGGGAAATGTAGTTCAGGCTGAAGGAACAGTGTGAATAAAAGCAGAGATGTAGTGAAGTATAACATGTGAAGAAGTTCTGTGGGTGATGCCAAGTGTTACACATGAGGACTAGATTAGAAACTGGATTTGAGAAGAAGCCAGGACTGGATTATGACTGCAAGGTGTCCCGTGGACGCTCCTTGGTGCGCTGGAAGGCTCAGGGCCTGCCCTGAGATGACATCCTTTCCTAGAAGACTTGAACGGACTCGCTACTGAGGAGCTCAGAATGTTTACTGACCAGTGTTCCATTTCTTTAGACAGATTTCTAGGGTGTGAGATGTACTTACAACTTCCAGTGTTCCCGTTGCATAACGTACACAAAATAATAGCTTTCATTTGAGCACAGTTTGCTCTATTTAGCATTCATGGGATGGCTGGAAACTTCTGGAAGGCTTGTTACTACTTCAGCTGTGGATCCTAGAATCTTAATGAGGGCTGAGCTGGAATCCAAATGGGACCTCTCCTTGTGACCCAGGCCCCTTCAGAACACAGTGGCTGCCTCTCAGGGCGAGTGTCCTCAGAATGACAGCCAGGGGGAAGTGTAGCTGACTAAGCCTGGGAAGTCTTACTGGAGCCCTGCTGCTGAAGTAGAAAGTCATCAGTAGACAGTCACCTGCTCACCTGCAAAGGCAGAGGGGTTAGAATCAATCTTTTGCTAGGAGGAGTGTCCAAAAGTGTCGTAAACATGATTTAAAAGCAGCCCACCCTGGGAAGTAGGTCGGATTGTCTCTGCCTCCCAAAGAAGCTAAGTGACTGCCAAGATCACACACACAGCCACCAAGACCCACAGTAGGTCTAACCACATGCCTACATGCCTGTTGCATAGATGCAAATATATCTCACATGTGCACACATACAAGCACCTCCTTTGCTTACTTTACATCATTTGATGTTGCCATTTGGATATGGAACAGTCTTTTTAACACATCAAGAGTTTAATTCCTAATTTCTCCAAATTTGTTCTTAGTATCATCCTTAATGTTTCTTTCTCTCATGTGCCACGTCAAGCTCATCGGGTGGTGCTGTTAGTTCCATCTTCCAAATACACTCAGAATTTAACCATTTCTCTTTTTTTAGAGGAGAATGATTTATTCTGGCTTACGATTTCAGTCCATGGTCACCTGGTTTGGCTGCTTCTGGCCTGGTGATGAGGCAGAAAATCATGGCAGGGAGAATATGGTGGAGCAGTGTGGTTCCTCATGGAGACATGTGAGGAAGAAGGAGGAGGAGGGGAGGGGAAGGGAGAGAGACAGGAGAGAGAGAGAGAGAGAGAGAGAGAGAGAGAGAGAGAGAGAGAGAGAGAGGAGAGAGAGGAGAAACTTTAGCCCCAACCAATTCTTTTCAATCAATGAAGAAATTTGGGGGTGCGGTGGTGCAGAGAGAGACAGAGAAGTTAGAGGAGTGAGGAGATAAAAGGTGCCAGAGACAAGGTATATCTAACCATTTCTTTCTCTCTTTCCTTCTTTCTTTCTTTCTTTTTCTTCTTTTTTCGAGACTCACTTTGTAGTTCAGCTGCCCCTGAGCTCACTATGTAGTCCAGGCAAGCCTCGAACTCAGCAATCTTCCTGCCTCTGCCTCCCAAGTGCTGGGATTACAGGTGTGAATCACCATGCCTGGCATTGTGGTATGTGGTTACTGGGGATTGAACCAGGGACCTTGTGCTTGCTAGGCAGGTGCAGGAACCACTGAGCTAAATCTCCGTCCCTATCTAACCATTTCTTAACTCCTTGTCCACGTCTATCACTATGGTTCAAGCCAATGAAAACAGACACCTGACTTACTGCAACAGCTCCTCAATTACCTGGTCATTTCTGTCCTCGCTTATCTCCTACCTCCTAAGTTCATCATAGTAGCTTGAATGGTACTTCTACAGTACAAATCAGATCATGTCACTCTTCTGCTGAAAACACCACAATGACCCCATTACTCGTGTAAGATAAAAACCAAACTCCTAACAACAGTCAAAAGGTCCCAACCGACCCTGTCTGTTCCCCCCGAGCCTTTCTGGTTTTATCTCCTGCTACTTTTCTGATTCATTCTACAGTAGCCACCCTGGCTTTCCAGCTTTTTTTTTTCCCACATAGGCCAGGCACATTCCCATCTCAGGGCCTTTGCATTTGCTGTTTTCTCTGCCAGAGAACCGCATTGCTTCCTCTCCACTCTTCAGGCTTCAAAAGCCACCTTGCCAGAAAGATCACCCTGGAACACACTACTTAAAAATTGCAATGCTAAAGCCAATCATGGTAACACATGCCTATATTCTCAGCAGTTGGGAGGTGGAGTCAGGAGGATCATTGCAAGTTTGAGGCCAGCCAGGAGTACACAGTGAGTTCAAGGACAGCCTAAACTATATGGTGAGACCCTCTCTCAAAAAACAAACAAGCAGGGCAGGAGATTTAGCTCAGTGGTTCCCACACCTGCCTAGCAAGTGCAAAATCCCTGGTTCGATCCCTAGTAACCACATACAACAATACCGGGCATGGTGACTCACACCCACCAGCAATCAGTACCACATACTACAGTGCCAGGTGTGGTGGCTCATGCCTGTAATCCCAGCACTCGGGAGGCAGAGGCAGGAGGATTGCTGAGTTCGGGGCTTGCCTGGGCTAGAGTGAGCTCAGGGCCAGCCTGAACTACAAAGTGAGACACTGTCTCAAAAAAAAGAAAAAAAAAGAAAAAAGAAATTAAATTTGATTCTAAATGTGATGGGGAACTACTGAAAGCCTTAGGCAGGACAGGGAAGTGATATGGTCTCTATTTTAAATCTTCACTCTAGACTCTGTGGGGAGAATGGGTTTCAGGGGCAGGAAGGAAAACAGAAAGTCACAGTAAGGAGAAAGTCAGGCGACCACAGTCGTGGTCTGCGCAGGAAGTGACAGCACGTGACCTAGGGGCTTAATCACGGAGTGAGGAGAAGAAAGCAGATTCAGGAAGGGGTCTGGTGTGGTGTCAGCATGTGTTACTGCCAGGGGTGCCTGAAGGGAGGAAGCAAGAGTGACTTTCAAGTTTATGTATTGAACAGTTATGTGGGTGGTGTTGTGCTATGTATAGAGAGTTCCTCTAAGATAGAAACGCTTGGAGAGGACAGGCGGGGTGGGGATGACATTACTGGAAAAAGGGGTTCTGTGACTGGAAATCAGGACTTTGGTTTGGTCAAGTCTGAATTGCTTCTTTTGACCTCCAGGTGAAGGGACAAGTAGACAGTTGGATGTCAGTCTGGACTCCATGTGGAAGGGGTCTGTGAGAATATTTGGGGGAGGGGGAGAAGGAACAGAGTGAGGAAAATGTGACTGCAATTAAAGGGAGGCAGTGGGAAAGTTGAAACCTGCGAAGATATTGGTCGTTAGCTTGTGTTTAGATCCCCTAGACGGTTTTGGTAAGGATTACCTGACTTACTCGTGAAAGGTCTTGTTTAAGTGAAAGCACTGATGAACTCTTTTTCTTCTTTACACAGATATAGACACTGTGTGTGTGCATGTGTGCATGCGTGCGCGTGTGTGTGTAAATAGGGAGGGGTGGAGGGGTTGAGGGGAGAAAGGGGAATGGGAAGGAAGAAATAAGAACCAAAATTTATCGTGTCCAAGTACAAGTTCCTCATGATGGGTCAGATTATAATGTGTACCTAAAATATATTAATAAACTTAATGAAACAAAGTAGTATTTATACATAATGGAATAGTAGTCACAAAAACGTGTAAATTTGTATCACTTGTAGGAAAATGGATGTACTCTGAGACTATAATATTACATGAAATAGTGCATGGTTCCGGTTATATAAGAAACCCAAGGTACAAATAACTAAACAGAAAAATAAAAGATAGATAAGAGGAACAGGGAGCTAGATCTTTTGTAAGTGGGAAGGAGATCTAGAGATGAAAGGAGAGGGAGGGGGAAGAGAGGAAGGGGAGAGAAGGTAAAATGAATTAAGATGTGTTATGCAGGGGCCGGAGGGTTAGTTCAGTGGTTCCGGCGCCTGCCTCGCAAACGCAAGGTCCTGAGTTCGATCCCTGGTAACCACATATAATGCTGGGCATGGAGACTCACGCCCACCAGCAATCAACACCGCAAACCACAATGCCGGGTGTGGTGGCTCACACCTGTCATCCCAGCACTCGGGAGGCAGAGACAAGAGGATTGCTGAGTTTGCGTCGGCTTGCCTGGGCTCCATAGTGAGCTCAGGGCCAGCCTGGACTACAAAGTGAGACCCTGTCTCAAAAAAAAAAAAAAGATGTGTTATGTATCTGTACCAAATACCTGCCATGGATGTAATCATCATATACACCAAAAATGTACCAATGGAGAGCCTTGATCTTGAGGGGAGGTCTGTGCTGATGACAGAGACCTGTAAGTCACTGGCAAGTGGAGGTTATTTAAAAACAGTAGACTAGAGACCATCTAGGGAGAGAAAGCAGGGGAAAGAAGGAAGCTTGGGATTTCCTGGGAATATGCGCATGCCTGGGAAAATCAACCGGAAAACAGCAGATCTGGGGAGAAAAGGAATGGAAAGCAGGTCCAGTCTAAGCCAGAGGCCCAGCGGGGACAGACAGAGGTGACAAGTGACAACTGCAGAGAAGTGGCGAAACTTGTAATAATTCTCCGTGATTTGGGGAAAGGCAAACTTGTAAGAGACCTCATTTTGGGAGGTCTCGCACAGGGAAGGCTCAGATGGTTACTGCTTAAACATTAAAGGGGGGGGGTGTGTGACTCGCCCGCAGGAGGACCAAGGGAACATCAGGGTCACCCTTCTTTTCGTGGGTTAGTTACCCTCACCTACCGAGTTTCCCAAGGACGGGGAATCTGTCTCCTCTGCCTTTGTACCCGCTGTGTGGCCCAGAATTTTTGGGGCCCACGTGAAGGAATAAAGTGAATACCTATAGATCTTACGCACGTTTAAGAGGTGACATATTGAATAATAAAATTCATGAGCCAAAAGGACAGGAGGAAACTAGAGAAACTGAGACACTAGGACCTGGTGGCCCCTGAGAGCCCAACTTGCTAGCCCTTTTTGGGGAGGAAGACTGGTATAGTTGGCTACTTTCCTGAGCGTCTTCTCTCTCTAGAACAGTGTAGACCTTTGTAATTCCCAGACAGACCACCCTAGAAAGCCCACGGTGGGTCATATGCAAAGGGATTTCTCAGAAGAAAGGAAGAAAAATGCTGGGGTTTTCCCCCTGGAGATGGATGGGGGTAGAGCACCAGTACCTTTTTAAAAACTTTTTATTAGGGCCGGAGGATTAGCTCAGTGGTTCCAACGCCTGCCTCGCAAGCGCAAGGTTCTGAGTTCGATCCCCGGTAACCACATACAATGCTGGGCGTGGTGACTCACGCTCACCAGCATTCAATACCACATACCACAGTGCCAGGCGTGGTGGCTCCCACCTGTCATCCCAGCACTTGGGAGGCACAGACAGGAGGATTGCTGAGTTCAAGGCTTGCCTGGGCTACAGAGTGAGCTCAGGGCCAGCCTGAACTATAAAGTGAGACCCTGTCTCAAAAAAAAAAACAAAACTTTTTATTCTACTTTATTTTAAAGAGTTCCTGTGAGACCAGAAACTCTGAATAATGAAGGGTAAAGAAAAAAATGTGATGGTAATTTTAAAAAGGGAAACAAAACTTATGTATTTAGGAGTCGGGGGTTGTGGGGTGAGCATCAGTACCTTTGAGCAGTGGAGGAAAGAATTTGGGTAGGTGTGGTGGGTGGTGGGTAGCGATGGAGGCGGAGCAAGTGGAACTAGATCAGGAAGAGGAGGAGCTTCCACGTCCCTAAAAGTGGCCCTAGGCATGAGTTCAGCCAGGTATTCTCTGGTAGGGGAGACCGCCACCGCTGGAGACAGAGAGGCAGAGCTGTGTGTTCAGGAGAGACGGGAAAATGGCAACAGAAGCGAAAGAGAGAGCGTGGGTGTGTCTCTGATGGGCTCACTCCCTGGCTTTAGATACTGCTACGCTCTGCCCACAAAATCCCCCTGGATATTCTGAGTTTATTTTCGTTTCCAGACATTAAAAGGACCTCCCTCTGACCCCAATGTGTCAGGCTGCTCTTAGCCTGGGCACTTACGCTTCCAGAAGGCTGGTGCTGCTGCCCCTTAGTCATCTTTGTAACTTCTCCCTAGCTGCTCTGGCTACAGTCTCATTTATTTTAAAATCAATGAAAATATCATCTCACTCTGTGACCCTTGTTTGGGTTCCTCTGGCCATCCTTGTAACGTCTAAAATACCAGGAAACACAGGCATCTGTTACTCAAGGCAGTCCAAGAATTACTCCTGAAAACACCACAAAGGTAACAACAACAGGGGAAGAACATACAGTCAAACCGTGTTCCCTGGAAGCCCAAATGGGGAAGCGATGCCCAAGCCTTCCTCACCGTCTGGAGAGGAGGAAAGTAACTGTCTTGGGAACCTTCACAGGACTTCCTTCAGCTGCAGTTCAACGCGTGAATTAGGAGATGGATGAGGCACATACAAGAGACAGCAGAATACAGTGCATAGTGTGTTTTCAACAAATATCAGTTTTGGTTTTTTTTTTTTTTTTTGCATTACTGGGGATTGAACTCTGGTCCTTGTGCTTCCAAGGTAGGCGCAGTACCACTTAAGCTAAATCCCCAGCCCAAATATTAGTTATTTTTATGAGTGAAAGGGTTTCTTGACAGCCAAAATGGGAGGGGTAAGAACTTTGGGCACAATACCGGGATGGCTGGTATTTTTGAAAAATCAGCACTAGCATAAGAACTAAAACAAGCTCAGGCATTTAAACTGGTGGCGGTGAAGTCAAGTGTCAAGTGTTTCCCCTTTAATTTAGAGTTCCAATGTGGCCATGCAATGGAATGGCTGAAACTTTATTCTGAATAGAGATATAATTTTTTTGGATCAGCTGTCAACTCAAGGCAAAGAAGATCATTTGGGTTTGTTGGAAGTTTGTCTTTCAGGAAGCCAGGAGCAGTGAGGGTGAGAAAAAGAAAGCTATGGGGACAGGGGCCCCAGAAACTGTGTGACGGTGAAGATCCACTGGGCATAGAGGGAGGAGAGCTAGGCAAACGGAGGGAGGGAGAGAAAGACTCCTTCGGAAAGTGGCCCCCGAACCATCAGAGACATCTATTTCCACTGTGTTTGGTCTGTTATTTCATATCATCTTTTACATACTCACAAGCTGGTTTCTCAGTTCTTTTTCTTCCTAGAGCAGATGTCTGGGAATCCGTGGCCAGAGGACTTTTAGTGAGAATCGATGACTTTTAGTTTTTTTTCTGTAAAGCCCTCAGCCCACAGCCCAGGGAGGAGATGACGAGACCCTTGTTCTCCGGAGTGTGAGAATGGGTCTTTTGAGCTCTTCAGAATTTCACTTCCTCTGGTTGGGGGTGGTGGCTGCTTATGGTTACCGATATATCTTCTCCTTGCAGCCTGACAATGGCCTCAGGTTCTGACCCCAGCACTGCCATTTACCTACTCACTGGGCCCTAGAAAAATCTCCATTCTGAGTCTCAGTTGCCCCTTCTGAAAGAAAGGTGTTGGATTTGGTGAACTCCCAGGGTCTTTTGGGTGTATTCTATAAGATGCTGAGCTCTCTGAAGGACTGCTGGGAGTGAAGAGGGTCATGAAAAGGAATTCTAAAAAAATTCCCATCAATCATTGGCTTCCTTTTCTCTTCCTGGTTGGGGAATAAGAGTAAACTTAGATAATTTTCTGGCTATCATAACAAGAGGGAAACAAAGGCAGTACAATTTTAGTGTCTTGTTCCTTTCTACCTGATTTAAAAGTATTCTTTTCACTTTGAAATAAACAAAAGCCAGATAGGCAATCATCAAGACAGCGAGGTTAACATTTTTGCATTCTTTACATAAATGCTCTAGATTATGTCATCGGGAGGGACACAGACGCGGACCTGGGCATCATATTACATTACGATAACCTGTTTTGTGTCCCTCTCTTCATAGACTATGGGCTCCCCAACAGCAGAGATTAAGACAAATACAGCTGTGTAATATCAATAAATATTAGATAGTTGAGGTGGCTCCTTTTCCATCCCTGACTCATGATCAGTTGAGAAATGTGCCCAAAGCTGACATTAGAGAGTATATCTTACAGTCATGAAAGCCTGGGCACTGGGCCGGAGGGTTAGCTCAGTGGTTCCGGCACTTGCCTTGCAAGTGCAAGGTCCTGAGTTCGATCCCGGTAACCACATGCAATGCTGGGCGTGGAGACTCACCCCCACCAGCAATGAATACCACATACCACAGTGCCTGGCGTGGTGGCTCACGCCTGTAATCCCAGCACTCGGGAGGCAGAGATAGGAGGATGCTGAGTTCCAAGCTTGCCTAGGCTACATAGTGAGCTTAGAGCCAACCCAAACTACAAAGTGAGACCCTGTTCCAAAAAAAAAAAAAGGCATTTACACTTCCCCAAAATGCTGCTGCTGCTGCCCCTCACTCATCTCTGGAAATTCTGCCCAGTCTACATAAGCTTCTAATGATAAACTCCAGAATTAGTTTTATGCATTCAGTTAAAGACAGTGGAGAGAATATGTAGTTTCTCCTTGTGGACAGTCTGTCCTAATGAAACCTGAAACATGAAAGAGCAGATTAAAATGTGTACTCCCATAGGGAAGGGAAAAAGAAAGCCAGAAGGGTACTCACAGTTGTCTTCCTCAAACTTGTCATTGATGTAAGTCCTACTTCCTCCCTGAGCATATGTGATGGGGTGAAGGTAAGCCAGGAGTTATAGTGATAGAGGTTCCTTCACAAGGAAGAAACATCAGTGATAAGAAGCGTTCTCTCCTAACTATGAATTCAATGACTTTCATACAGAGCAGTGACTATTCACCATCTTTTCCACTATCTACTATTCAAGTCCTCTTTCTGCGTGTCTTTCAGTGGTAAAGGGGTCACTCACGCATAGCCTGCTTTTCTATAGGGAAGATGAAAAATAACAGTCTTGCCCTGAGCTGTAGAGCAGATCCATGGACCAGTATTTACCAGTCAGGTACACTTGAGGCTGACTTTAAATTGTAAGATATGACTTCAAAAGGCAAGCGCCAAGGAGACTCTGTCTTTGATAATGAGACAGAGGGGAAAGAAAAAAGGGACACTTGGGTTTTAGTCTAACACCAATTCCAGTCTAATTTCTAGCAGAGCAGGTTAGCCCCAGTAGCTAAGTGTGTCCGCTAAGTGAATTATGTAGCATGATTTGGGGCGTTATTCCTGGCTGTGTGGTCGTTGGTTCTGGTTTTCAGTCTTCCTGAAGATTCCATGAGCTAAACAATACTCTTTTTATATTGTATCTTTTCTGTTTAATCAGCCAGAGTCAAGTTCTGTGGGATATCATCAAACCTTGAGTGATGCAGAAATTTGTGCACAGAATTGTAATTGACTACAGAGCATCAGGAAAATCCAGTAATTGGATATTTGGGCCTGTTTGGACCAAGGTTTGCAAACATCCGGCTGCTGTTAATAATGGGACTCTGACAGAGAAAGCATACGCTGTTAAATCCTTTAGTTGGTGAAATTAAAACTTTTAGTCACCTAAAGTGACTCACCTATTAAAGGCCAGCTGTAAGGCTGAGGGGTCATTGTTAAATGGCAGTGTGGGTGGCACAGAGAAATTGAGGGCTATGAGGTGGGTGGTCACTTCTATGTTACACAAACTCACATCCTAATGTTAGCTCAGATGTGTTCCTAAAAGCTAAGGGTCTTGTACAACTATTATTTTAAGAATTGCAGGACCGGAGGGTTAGCTCAGTGGTTCTGGCGCCTGCCTCGCAAGCGCAGGGCCCTGGGTTC
>PVIC010043066.1:0-15579 GCA_004025085.1 Thryonomys swinderianus | reverse complement strand
TCTTCCTGTGCAGTTCATCTTCACCTGAATAGCTTTTCTCATTCCTTCAGGTCCACATTGGGCATCATTTCTCTGAGACTCCAGTGCAACCCGTCCCTTCTCTGAACTCTCTGGCCTCCTGCTCCCCTTCCATCACTGATGCCCTGCAGTTGATATTCAAGGTCGGTAATTACACAGCATCTTTGCTCCATAACCTGATGTCTCACCAGTGTCCTGGCCTGCTATGTGCCCCTGGCGCCTCAGCTGTGCCCTCCTGTGTTCAGTTGCTGACAGCCCAGCCACCAGGTAAAGTCTGATGTTACTCAGGCAGCTTCCTCTCCCTTGAGCGGCCTGGTTCCAGAATCTGAAATAGGCCAGCACCTGTGGTCTCCGTCCTCTCAGCATTTACTGACACACAGCTCTTCCTTTAAAGATTCTTCCCTTCTTGGGCCGGAGCTCAGTGGTTCTGGCGCCTGCCTCGCAAGTGCAGTGTCCTGAGTTCGATCCTTAGAAACCACATACAATGCTGGGCATCAAGACTCACGCCCACCAGCAATCAATACCACATACCACAGTGCCGGGTGTGGTGGCTCACGCCTGTCATCCCAGCACTCGAGAGGCAGAGACAGGAGGATTGCTGAGTTCAAAGCTTGCCTGGGCTACATAGTGAGCTCAGGGCCAGCCTGAGTTACACAATGAGACCTTGTCTCAAAAAAAAAAAAAAAAAAGGTCTTCGTAGGTAAGGTTTATTTTTTGGTCTTACAAAGTAGGTTTGAATGCTAGTTTGAAGTTGGGGTGATGTGAGAGGACTTTTTAAATTATTAAGTTGTAAGAATTGTATATGTGACAAGTCCTTTTTCAAGTATTCATTAGACATACAAATAATTTTTCTTAGCTTTTAGTGTACCTTCTTCTCAGTGTCTTTTGATTTTTAATTTTGATGAACTACAATTTACCATATTTTTTATGGCTTATGCTCTTTTTTTTGGTGGTACCAGGGGGTCGAACTTAGGCCCTTGTGTTTTCAAGGTAGGTGCAATACCACTTGAGCTAAATCCCTGGCCCTGGTTTGTGCTTTTAAGGCCTGCTAGAGAATGCTTGTTTCTGCTAAAGCCGTGGATACTTCAGAGTGTTGGCATTTCAACTTGGGCTTATGATATTGTATACATTGAATTTTTGTATGGAATGCGTCAAAGGTTGAAGTTAAAGTTTTTCCACACAGTTATCTGCTATTCCAATGCCATGTCTTTCTGTTTCCCCACTGAGTTGCCTTCATGCAGTTATTGAAAACTAATTAATTGTAAGGATGTAAATCTGTCTCTAGACTATCAGTTCTGTTTCACTGTTCTACATGTCTATCCTCATGCCAATATCATGTTGCCTTGAGTTTGTATCATTTTAGTAAATATTTAAATCAAGTAGTGAGTCCTCTTTGTTCTTTTTCATAGACAAAAAAATGTTCTTTATTGCGAAAAGGAAACAACCAAATAAAAGGACACGTTCTTTTCAATGAACAAAGGAAACTGCTAGTATTAATGAAACAAATGAGTGTTTGTCTTAAAATTTTTTGAAACAATGCAATGATAATTTGGGAAGTTATATGAACTTCTCCCTGTTTCCTATTTATCTATCATCTGTTGGTGGGAGTGTAAACTCATATAACCACTATGGAAATCCGTGATTTCCACTATGAAAATCAAAACATTAAAAATGGAAATTCTGTTTGATTCAGCTAACTGCCTTCTAGGTATCTTCTCCCAAAAGTTAAAGTTTTCCTAATAAGGATACATGTATATTCATATTTATAATAGCACAAATTATCGCTTCTCGGCCTTTTGGCTAAGATCAAGTGTAGTATAATAGCACCAATTATACTAACTAGATTTTGGAAACTGTATATGTCCATCAACAGATAAATAAATAAAGGAAATATGGTATTTATTCACAATAGAGTACTACTCTGCCATAAAGAAGGATAAATTTAAGGTGTCCATAGGCAAGTTGATGGAACTTGAGAATGAAATGTTAAGTAAAATAAAATGATGGTTTAAAGAGATAACTTTGTCCTAACTTTCTTCTTGTAAAATATTATTTTAGCACTCTAGATTCTTTTGCATTGTCATATACATTTTAGAATTAAATTGTCAATGTCTTAAATAAATGAGTGTTCCTATTGGGTTTGCAGTTAACAAATAAATTACTTTGGTAAGAATTGCCTGTTAATAATATTGACTGTTCTAATCCATGCACATTATGGAGTCCTTTCTCTTGGATAAATAACAGTGAATGGAATTATTTGGTTGTAGAGTGTTTTCTCAGTTTTGTAAAGGACTTTTGTGACTTTTTCAAGGTGGTTGTACTATTTTATATTCCTGTAAACTATACATGAAAGTTCTGATGGCTTCATATACTTTCCAACATTGAGTCTTGTTAATTTTCTTTTAGATATTATTGGTATATTTGTACAAATGTATTTGTATAGATAATTAATTTCATTTTCATTTTCATGATTAAAAAATGTTAAGCATTTTCATGTGTTTATTGTCCAGTTCTCTATCTCCTTTTGTAAAATATCTGCTCACTACTTCTCTGCATATACTGAGTAAGAGCTGCTGCTGAGAGGAAAGGTTCCTGACATGGGAGTGGCCCACCTTCTTTGCAGCACTAAGGCCTGAGTTCCTGTGTAACCTGTGTAACCTGTGTGGGAGGAGGACCCTGCTGAGACTCTATTTACTTGTCTGCTCACACTAAGTGAAGTGGCAGTGCATTTGAGCCAGAGGCATTTGAGGTGTGATTGCCCTGTCTGCCACAATAAAAAACATCCACTGGAAGAGAGAAGAAGTCCTGTTGATTACAGCCATCAGTCCCACAGACAGGACTTCAGACTCTTGCAAAGTTCAAGCCTATAGGAGTTCATTGAGCTCAACTCAAGCATTAGACAGGGGATGATGTCTCTCTGCCTGTGACTAGTCAGCTCTGATCTGCATGGTACTGCCCATATGATCCACATGAGATGGAAGTTCCATGCTATGAAGAGCCCTATTGGTAGGGTTTTTTTTTTTTTTTTGGTTACATGTTTTTGCTCTTGTTGTTCTTTTTCTTTCCCTTTTGGATCTCTGTTTTATTCTTCATTTCTCTACTCTCTTGTTTCTGAATCTGTCCAATTTCAGTTTTTTTCTTCTCTCAATTGCTCTTATTTTTATAGGAGAAGGAAAATGATCTCTTGTTAGCCTGTTGCTGATGGGTACCCCTACTCTTCTTTTGTTCCTTCATCCTCTTTTGCTATCCAGTGAGTATCAGTTCCCAGAAGTTAATACGTTTAAATCTTCCCTATTCTATTTTTTCTGTACTATTATCAGAAGGTAAATACAGCTTTGTTAATCAGTTCTGTTTTGTATTTGTCCCTTCTGTTTCTTTTGTCCTCTAGCCTATATCAGTTTCCTGGTTTTTTTTTATCTTTATATAACCTCTAACCTTATTTTCTAACCTCTCACTCTCCTTCTATCTCTCTACTCCCCCAACTCCCTGGTGACCCTTTATTCTCAAAGGGTGATGTTGCTATATTGAAGGTCCTGTATGTTTGTATTTATTTCTGATTAGTTCTTAATTTGGACATATGGGCACAGATCTAACTAATGATGTTAAAAATATCGGAATAGTAATTGCCAAAGTTTTTCATTTACTGTGCTTTGTATGACACTGTTGATGACACGGATTGTATTATGTCAAGTGAAATGATGTAATTGTTCTGCTTGAATATATTCCATGGTCTGCCAGAATTGAGATTGTTTAAGGGCCATTACAGATCCAAGGAGGACAACCCATGAAGAAGCCATCTCGCAAGGGTTCCAAATGTTAAGAAGAAAAAGACTTTCAAAAAACATTGCCAAGACAGCAGGCCAGAAGTTAAACCAAAAACATCAGCAACAAGAAAAAACAGAATTGAGAAAAAAAAAATTCAAAACCCAGACATAAAGATAATCACCACAGGAGAATTCAGGGAAATTCAGAATAGAGCAAACTGAAGCTCTAACATCAGGACTCTCAGAGCTGGTAACAAAATAGATCTAGTAAAGTAAAATGAAAATCAGAAATAATTTTTCAGATAAAATCAGAGATAGTGTCTAGAGCCCGGCTGGAAGATATAATTAATAACACTAAAAAAGAGATGAAGAACATGATAAAATCTCAGATTTTAAAAGTAATGGAATCCATCAAACAGCTTCAAACAAATTTCCAGGAGATGAAAAACTCCAATGAAAGTTTGTGAAATAGAATGAATGAATGTGAAGACCAAATATCAGACTTAGATAATAGGATTGCAGACAGTGAAGAGAGAAGAAATAATTTATGGGAAATGGCAAGGGACCACAAATCAAAGGAACAAATCAATCCAGCAGCTTCTAGATGATGCAGAGAAGAATAACATAAGACCAAATAGCATTAGTGAACGAGATAGTGCAAAAGATATAAAAAAAGTTCAAAAATGTAATGGTAGAAAATGTCACAGAAAAAAGAAAAGAATTTAACATACAGGTAAGTGAGATATATAGGACTCCAAGTGGCCATGATATAAAAATATCTACAGTTATACATATAATAATCAAGATTCCAGAAACCCAACAGAAGAACAAAATATTGAAAGTAGTCAGAGAAAAGAATGAATAACATGCAAAGGAAAGCTCATTAGGATCACAGCAGAATTTCCAATTCAAACACTCAAGTGAAGGACAGCCTGGAGTGAAGTACTTCAAGCCCTAAAAGAGAACAAACCAACCTAGACTTCTGTAGCCTGAAAAACTATCCTTCAAATTTGACAGGGAAATAAGACACTGAAAAACTTCACAAATACAAAACCTGCACTTTAAAAAATTCTAAAACAATTCTAAACAATATCCTAGAGAAAGACAATGAGTCTTAGTCTTTGACAGGTTAAAGCCCAGTTTTTCTAGCACCATTTGTTAAAGAGGCTATCTCCTCCACTGAGGATATTTGGCTTCTTTATCAAAGATGAGATGGCTTAGCATATATGAATTTGTTTCTGAATCTTCTAATCTATTTCACTGATCCTCAGGTCTGTTACTTTGTCAGTACCATGCAGTTCTTATCACAGTGGCTTTGTAGTAAAGTTTCAAGTTGGGGATTGTAATACCCCCCACCGTATCCTTGTTGCATAGAATTGCTTTTGCTATTCTAAGTTTTCTGTAATTTCAGATGAATTTTTGGATGATTTTCTCTAGATCTTACATTGCTGGTCATTTGAGAGATGCAGATGAAAATAACATTAAGATTTTATCTCACCCCACAAAGAATAGCTGCTATCTTGATATTAGCCAGCAACAAATATCAGTGAGGCTGCAGAGAAAAAGGACCGTTCTCCACTGTTGGTGGGAATATAGACTGGTACAACCACTATAGAGGTCAGTGTGGAGATTCCTCAAAAAACTAGGATTAGAGGCCCCATTTGACCCTGCTATTTTCCTGCTAGGAATATACACAAAAGAATTGAAAGATATGGTGGCTCACACCTGTAATCCCAGCACTCGGGAGGCAGAGGCAGGAGAATTGCTGAATTTGAGGCTTGCCTGGGCTACATAGTAAGCTCAGGGCTAGCCTGAACAATAAAGGAAGACCCTGTCTCAAAAAAAAAATCAAAAGAATCATATCATACTGACATATGTGTGCCCACATTCATAGCAGCTCAGTTTGTGGTAATTAAATCTTGGAAACAACCCAAAAGTTCATCAACTGGAGACTGGATAAAAAAGATGTGGTTTTTCTATAAAATGGAATATTACTCTGCCTTAAACAATGATAAGTTTGAGTCATTTATACTCAAATGGACATACCTTCAGGACATATTCATAAATGAAATAGGTTACAGATGTGTAAATATTGTATCTTTTTTCTGGTGTGAGAATCTGAAAATGTTAATGACTTCTAGAATGTGTGGTGGATTTTGCAAAATAGAAAATATTCAAAGGGAAATGGGATAGAGGATGAGTAATGAGGTGTAAGAAAAATGTGATGGTAATTTTAAAAAGGGAAACAAAGCTTATGTATATAGGAGGTAGTGGTTGTGGGGTGGGTAGGGGAATGGGAAAATGAGAATTAAATTGTTTTATGTACTAGTACAAATTCTCAACATTGAGTGTGATCATGATGTGTGTATACAACGTACCAATAAAGGTTAAAAAAAAGAAAAGTAAAATGCAAGGCACCTCGCAGTCCCATGAGACTCAACAGGGTGAACTCACTGGACAAGGCAAGAAACCGAATGGAAAGGGGGGAAAACAAAGAATAAAAGAGCCAAGAACAGGAAAACATCATAACATGACTAAATCAGAACATATCAGTTATAACCACTCATGTCAAGGGGTGCAATATGCCAATTAAAAGACACAGAGTGGAAGAATGGATTAAGAGGCAAGATCCAACAATAAGCTGTCGGCAAGAAACACACATAATAAAGAGAACCATAGGCTAAAGTAAAAGGATGGAAAACAATTCTTCATGTTACAGAAAACTGCGAAAAAGCAGGAGTGGATATCTTATTTGCAGATAAAGTAGATTTCAAACCAAAACTGATTAAGAGTGAAAGAAGTACACTACCTCCTCATATAGGGAGTAAACCAAAAGGAAGAGATAACATTCATAGATATTTATGCACCAAGTTCTAGTGCACCCAGTTGTATAACCAAATATTAGTGGACCTGAAAAACCAGATAAGCATGACTACAATAGAAGTAGGGGACCTCAGTACTCCACTGTCATAAATAGACAGACTGATTGGACAAAAAATCAATAATGAAATAACTTGAATTGAACCAAACCTTTGGACAAATGAACTTAATAGATGTCTACAGAGTATTTCACCCCACAAAGTCAGAATTTGCTTTCTTCCCAGATGCTCATTGACCATTCTCCAAAATAGACCACATATTAGTTTATAGAGAATGTTTAAGTCAATGCAAAGGAATTGAAGTTATCCCCCGTACACTGGAAGACCACAGTGCCTTGAAATTGGAGCTAAATAACAAAATTTATTCCAAAAACCTCGCAAACACATGGAAATTGAACAAAACTCTCCTGAGCAACCAATAGATCACAGAAGAAATTAAAGAATTAATTAAACAGTTTCTACAATTAAATGACAATGCTAATACAACATGACAGAATTTATGGGACACAATGAGAAGAGTTCTATGAAGGAAATAGCAGTGAATGTCCATACCAGGAAAACAGCAAAAGCTCAAATAAACAACCTAATGCTAAACTTCAAACTATTAGAAAAAGAGGATCAAGATAAACTCAAAGCTCATACAAGGGAGGGAATCATAAGGATTAGAGCAGAAATTGATGCAATGGAATTTAAGAGAATGATACAAAAAGTCAATGAATCAAAGAGTTGGTTTTCTGAAAGAATAAATAAAATTGACAAACCCTTAACCAATCTTATCAAGAAAAGAAAGAAAAGGTTCAAATTCGTGCAATCAGGAATTAAAAGGGAGAAATCACTACACATACAGCAGAAATTCAGAGGATAATAAACACCTACTTTGAGAATCTTTAGTCCAAAAAGATGGAAAACACAAAAGAAATAGATTCCTAGACACATAAGAACTTCCAAAGCTAAACGAAGAAGACATAAAAATACTAAACAGCTCAGTAACAATATGTGAAAATGAAAATGTAATTAAAAAAAGCCTACTGACAAAAGTTCTGGTTCTGATGGCTTTACTACTGAATTCTACAAGACCTTTAGAGATGAGCTAATGCCACTGCTCCGCAAACTCTTTAATGTTACTGAAGGGAAACAATACTCCCAAATTATTTCCTAGAAGTAACCATTACCTTGACTCCAAAAGCAGGGAAAGACACAGCCAGAAAAGAAAACTAGAGTCCAATCTTCCCTATGAACATTGATAGCAAAAATCCTCAATAAGATACTGGCACACAGAATATAGAGGATCATCAACAAGATCACATACCTTGACCAAGTTGGATTCTTCCCAGGGATGCAAGGATGGTTCAACATATATGAAGCAATAAATGTAATACTCTACATTAACAGACTCAAGGACAAAAACCAAGAGGCCATTTCAACAGATGCAGCAAAAGCATTCAACAAAATCCAGCACCCATTCATGATTAAAACCTACAGAAAATTGGAATAGATTATCTCTTTCTCAAACTGATAAAAGCTATTTATAAGAAACCAACAACCAGCATGGTACTAAATGGTCAAATACTGAAACCTTTCACACTAAGATCAAGAACAAGAGAAAAATGTCTAATATCACTGCTCCTGTTCAGTACAGTTTTGGAGATGTTAGCCATGGCAATTAGACAAGAGAAAAAAATAAAAGGAATAAAGATAGATAAGGAAGAAGTTAAATTGTCATTATTTGCTGATGACATGATACTCTACATAGAAGATCCCCAGAACTCAGCTAAAAGACTGCTAGACTTAATTTCCAGTTTTAGCAGCATAGCTGGATACAAGGTCAAGACTCAAAAATCAATAGCCTTTGTGTACCTGAACAAAGGACTCACCAAAAAAGAGAAATCAGGGAATCAATACCTTTCGGAGTAACATCCAAAATATGAAGTATCTAGGAATCAATCAAACAAAGGAAGGGTTAAAGATCTCTACTTTGAAAACTAGCATTCTGAAAAGGGAGATTGAAGATGTCAGAAACTGGAAAGGCATCCCTTGTTCCTGGGTAGAAAGAACCAATATCATCAAAATGGCCATACTTCCAAAATTGCCATGTAGATTCCATGCCATTCTGATTGAAATTCCAACAGTGTATTTTACACAGCTAGAGAAAATAATCCAAAAATTCATCTGGAATCACAAGAGATCTAGAATAGCAAAAGCAATCCTAAGTAATAAGATTATGGCAGGGGGTATCACAATTCTGAAGTTGAAGCAATACTAGAAAGCCACTGTAATAAAAACAGCATGGTTTCTGGGTGTGTCAGCTCACTCTAGTAATTCCAGCAATCTGGAATCAGAAGCAGGAGGATTTCTGAGTTTAAGGCTTGTCTGGGCTTTGTAGAGAGCTCAGGACCAGCCTGAACTACAAAGTGAGACCCTGTCTCAAAACACACACACACACACACACACACACACACACACACACACACCCAGCATGGTACCACCAAAGAAATACAACTGAGAATCAGTAGAATAAATTAGAAGATCCAGAAACAAATTTTGATATGCTAACCCATTCATCTTTGATAAAGCAGCCAAATGCCCTTAATGGTGGAAAGATAGCCTCTTTAATAAATGATGCTGGAAAAACTGGGTTTCTACTTGGCAAAATTAAAGCTAGATCCATCTCTTTCTTCATGCATCAAACTAAAATCAAAGTGGATGAGAAACACAAATATTAAGACAGAAACACTAAACCAGCTGGAAAATAGATTAGGTACAACTCTTAGAAAAATTGGCATAGGGACTTTATGAACAAAACCTCAGCAGCACAGGAGCTAGCAGAAAGAATAAACAACTTGGATCTCATCTTATTAAAAAGCTTCTGCACAGCAAGAGAAACCACCAAAACAGCAAAAAGACAACATACAATATGGAAAAAAAAATTTCCAGCTTTTTCTCAGACAAAGGACTATTATCTTGAGTATATAAAGAACTTTTAAAAAATCAGCTCCCCTATTTTTAAAGACCCAATTAAAAAATGGGCTTCTGAAATGAACAGACATTTTTCAGATGAAGAAGTAAAGGCAGCAAAGAAACAAATGTAGAAATATTCAACATTGCTGGTCATTTGAGAGATGCATATGAGAACAACACTGAGATTCCATCTCACTCCACAAAGAATGGCTGCTATCTCAAAATCAACCAACAATAATTTCTCATTGTGCTGTGGAGAGAAAGAAGCTTCACTCCACTGCTGGTTGGAAAGTAGACTGTGCAATCACTGTGCATATCAGTATGGAGATTACTTAAAAAACTAAGACTCAGGGCTGGCGATTTAGCTCAAGTGGTACTGTGTCAACCTTGGATGCACAAGGGCCAGTACTGCAAAAACAAACAAACAAACCTAAGACTCAAGGTCCCATATGACCCTGCTATTCCCCTTCTAGGTATATACATGAAAGAATTAAAAGAATTCAGCAATGTATCTGCAGCTATGTTTATAGCGGCTCAGTTTTTGATAGCTAAGTCTTGCGAGGAACCCAAATGTTCATCAGTGAGAGACTGGGTAAAGAAGATGTGAGTTTTTCAATATAAAATGGAATATTACTCAACCCAAAAGAATGATAAATTTGAGGCATTTATACTGAAATGGATGTACCTTGAGGACATACTTATAAGTGAAATAAATAGGACAAAAAAGCTTTAATTAAAAAATTAAAAAGCTTTAATTTTGATAATGTTGAATTAACCACTTTGTTTTAGTTATTATCAAGACCACTTTCTATTTGTGTCCTACTTAAGAAAACTAAACTTACATAAAACATGTTGTCTTAGGTTTTCATTCAGGATTTCAATGGTTTTAGACTTTACAATTAAATCTTGGGTTCATTTCAAGTTAATTTTGATGTGGGGTTATTTTTTTTCCATATTATCACCCACCATCTACTTTCTGACAGAATTTTCTTTCTTCATGGAAAATCTTCATGCATTAGTCTAAAGTCAATTAGCTGTGTAAATGGTAATGTACATTTTGCTAAAAATTTCTTTATTCTGCTCTCCAGATTGAATACTTTCTATTGATTTAGTTTCACATTTCTTGACCCTTTGTTCTGGGTTCTCCAATCTGTTGTCAACTCCAGTTAATGAAATTTTCATTCAGATAGTGTAATTGTCAGTACCATTATTTGCATTTGATTCTTTTTCATTTTTTCATCTGACTGCTGAAATTCCCTCATCTATGTGACTATCATACCCATCTGTTTTTATAGGTCCTTGAACGTATTTGTAACAGGTTTTTCAGAGTACTCATGTTTATTCTAATACCTGTTCCATATAAGTGTCTGATTCTATTGACTACCAAATTCTAGATTATGGGTTTTATTTTTCTGCCTCACTTGTCTGGTAATGTTTTACTATATGCAACATATTGTGAATGATACCTTGTAAGGAGTTTGAATCATGATGTGTTCCTTTAAAAGGTGTAAGTTTTGTTTTTGGAGACACTTAAAATTCTGGTGAATTTTCATGATTTTATTATGCTATGTTTTATTTTTTTGTTCAAACTGGTCTATAAGATGTGTGAGCCCTCTTTAGGGCAGTTGTTTTCATCAGAGGGAAATTCCTCACCCCTTACCTCCAGGTGCATTTTCCAATGATTAGGTATATTTGGGCTTTAGGGCAGGATTACTGCTAGACATCTGATAATACAGAGGATAATCTCCAACAAAAAATAAATCAACAATGTTGAGGTCAAGAAACCCTACTTTACTATAACATTCTTGACTTCAAGGATGGTCTTCATTCCTAACATATGGCCCTTATGCAGTCTTAACTGAGATGCACAACAGTGCCTTTCCGTTCTACACAAGCTGTAACTCTCAGGCCTGCAAATGTCCACTATTTCCTATTAATCCTCGTGTCCTCAGCAGATGCTCCATGACAGGAGCATGACAGGTCTCACCGAGTCCTTCAAGGCCCAGGGTTCAACTAAGGACCCACCATGAATGTCCACACCAATTCATAGGGTCTTTCTCCTCTACAGCTCTCCTGTCTAGTACATGCACAGATTTCAGCTCTCTAATAGCCCAAGCTCCCAGTTCTGCATGGCTCAATCCCACCACCTTGTTCCAGTGGAGTTTCCCTCCCCATCCTTATTTTTGCTAAGTGGTCCTGGACAGAAACTCAACAAACAGATCTCTTTCTCTCCAGCACTGCCTTCTTCAGGGATCACAGTTCTTCAGTGTCTTCAGTCTAGGGCCTGCAATCCATTGCTTTGTTCTATTTTTTCATTTCTATTCTGATAGTGAGAAGACAAGTAAGGTACTCGGGGATTTGTTAAAAACATGGCTTTCTTGATCTCCTTCCTGAGAGATTCTGATTCATTGATCTGAACTGGGGCTTGGGAGTTTCCATTTTAAAAACTCTTAGAAGATGCAGATTCAGTACTTAGAGACTTATCACTCTAAGTCCCACTGGGACCGCGTGGAGACAAGAAGAGCATTCCCCCATTCTTCTAGGCTCCCAGATCCCTGCATTGGATTGTGTTACAAATTTAGTGCATTAATGAAGGTGGGGAGCCCTTCCACATCCAGCACACTGTATACACTCTAGCCCCACACCTGGGAGATGTCACATTTTAACTTTCACCACCCCTCTGAGATTTTGCAGTAGCAAAAGATTCCAGGAGCTGCACACACCTGCTCTTTGTTCGGGCACTGTACAGCCTTTGAGATTCTTCCCTGCAGTGGCTTCTAGACTTTCAGGTGGGGCCTTACTGCAGCCACAGAATCTTCCCCACCAGGTCCCAAGACCCAGATCTGAAAAAGAGGAGATATTCTCAGGCTCACTGTTTGCTTGCTTCACAGTTAATGGTAATTTATGAGTTTTAATCATGATGCCACATTGGGAAATATGACTAGGAGTCATTTCAATAAGGAAATCCATCTATTTTTATACTTGGTCCTCATCTCTGCAGCACCATCTCCAAATTACCTGTTCTAAAAGCCTCATTAAATGTTTAAACAGGAAAAGCTCACTGTCTTCTCTTCCTCCATGCCTTCCTTCCTCTCTCCCTCCTTTCCTGGCTACCTTTGGAGGCATCTCCAAAGCCAAGCTCCAAATTATGCGGCAAACTAACCAGGGTGGCTTTGTATAGTACAGAATGTAGGACAGCTTTACTGAATCCTTTGGCAGATAAATACTCTACTAATGCATTACATGGTGCCAGCACAAGCTTTTATAAACATAGTTCACTCACTCGTTCATATCAATTGTTTTTTCTTTACTCATTCACCCATGCATTCATTCATTTGTCAATCTAAGCCTAAAACTACAAATACTCATCTTTACACTAGGCACTGTGCCCAGCTCTAACAACATAAATATTCATAATGATTAATTTACTCACTCATTTCTTCCATCAACATTCACTGCGCACCTACTATGAACCAAGGATCCTTCTCGTTATCAGAGAGTCAGGGGCGAAGAAGATGGACAAGGTTATTGTTCTCATAGTTTCCTTTTTGAACTAAAAAAGATATGAATTGACAGTGATAAAGTAAATAAGATCACTTTGTAGGTAACAAACACCAAGAAGGAAATAGCAGAGCACAAAGGAATAGTGAATGTTCTGGAGGATGTGGGAAGATCTTTCTGTGGAGGTAACAGTTGGTTGAGATCTGAGTGATGAGGCAGGAAACTATAAGAAGAATGAGGGGCAGGATGTGCCAGGCCAAGAGAATGGCACGTGAAACCCCCAGAAAATGCACTGTGTCCAGAACCCTGTGGAAGGGGGTGGGGAAGGAGGGGCAGGAAAGTTGGAGGGGTGCACAGGAGCACAGTATAATGGGGTCCTGTGACTTAAGGAGCATCTTTTGGACTTTTTTGTACATGGAGTATTTACTTACCCTTATATACTTACTTATCCATAAATTCATATAAGTATAGGCTTCTCCAAATTTATTTTATATAGTGCCTTGTTATAACTCAGTACTATGTTATTTGTAGTACTGCTCAATTGTTTTACATAGGGCCATTGGTTAGTACCTATGTCCTTTGACATCAGTGCATTTTCCATATGTGCGTTTGAGTATTTCCTTGTGCCGGGAAATATGGGTTGCTCCAGGATAGGGTCTTGGGCGTTTGGTCTAAGACAGTGGGAGTCATTAGATCAGCTTGATATGTCTCCATGGCTGCCTCCCATGGTAAATCCTCAGCGACTGAGGTTCATGGAGGCTCTTCCTCTGCTGCCCTCCGTAGGCACCTTCCTCTCCACTCAGGTCGCACAGTCCTGTCATGACTCCAACTGATGTTCTCATAGCAGGAGCCTTTTTTGTATTCTCTTCCCCTTGAGAAAAGTGCACAACAAGGTTAGAGGTTTCCTTCCTTTTTAAAAAAGCAATCTAAAATGGGCTAAAATAAGCATTCAGTCATTTCTCGATAGGTCAGCATGCTACGTTAAACTGTTAAGAAGTTATTTTACTTATTTACCCTGGAACCTAGCCAGGAATCATCTGGCAACTTGCTGTGCTCTCTTAAATAACGGGCAGTGTTGTTTAACCTCTCTAGAGTCGTCCTATTTTCATAGACTGTGATGTCATATTCACACCTGTGTGGCTTGGGCTGCTGAGACCATAGTTTCAGGGCAGTGAAAGTATCCAATCCAGCCCCTAGGAGGCCTTTGGTGAACACGTGTTGGAGGAACCAAGTGTTACAGCCCTACTGAACTTGGTAAGCAGTAGAAGTGAGAAGCGGAAAAAACACAAGAACCTTCCACTTTTCCCTAGTCCAGATAATAAAACTTTTAACGAGAAATGAGCCCCCCACCAACAGCACTATACTAGTACACTCCTGTGCTCTCTAGTTTGTATGGGCCACCCAATCAAGCTGTTCAGTCTTTGTAAGATCGCAAGAGTTGCACCAAATTATAGTGGAGGAATCTGGGGCCCAGAGGGACCTCAGATCTTGCTCACATGCTCAGGGTACAGCAGGAGTCAGACATGGCCACATGGCCACATGTACCAGTCAGGGTCCTGATTGTCTGAGTTTCTGTGAAGACTGGAGAATTCTATGTGAGCAGGGCTTTCACCTGGCATGTGGTTTGGTTGATTATTCTGCTTTCATCTGACCCTGACAAGACCCATGTGCTCCAAGACCCCAGGGGTATGTATCTTTTTGTGTTTCTACCAGTGATGACTTTTTAAATAGGAAGACACAATAACTGCAACCATTTAAATTATTTTTTCATATATTTTATTAGTGGACATTGATTTTACCAATTTTTTTTTTTTTGAGACAGGGTCTCGCTTTGTAGTTCAGGCTGGCACTGAGCTCACTATGTAGCCCAGGCAAGCTTCAAACTCAGCAATCCGCCTGTCCCTGCCTCCTGAGTGCTGGGATTACAGGCATGAGCCACCACGCCCAGCACTGTGGTATGTGGTATTGATTGCTGGTGGGCGTGAGTCCCCACACCCAGCATTGTATGTGGTTACCGGGGATTGAACTCAGGACCTTGCGCTTGCTAGGCAGGCGCCGGAACCACTGAGCCAACCCTCTGGCCCCTTACCAAAATTTTTTAATTGAATTATTTATTGGTACATTTTATATGCAGCTCATAATCACACTCAACACTGGGCAATTTGTACCAGTATATGACACGAGCTAATTCTCAATTTTACCCATATCTCTACCCACCCCACGACCTCCCACCCCCTATATATATGTGGTTTTTGTTCTTTTCAAATCATATTTATTCTTTCCCCTCATTACTTTCCCCAACCACATGATTTTATCAAATTTTGAGCACAGCCACCATTTACTGGACATGTGTCGTGTGCCTGGCACAGTGCTATGCGCTATACATGCACATATGTATTTGTACACGCTGTTTAGTTCTCCTTCTCAGGAAGGAGAAAAGTGCTGTGAGTATCTCAGTC
>PVIC010043065.1:0-15516 GCA_004025085.1 Thryonomys swinderianus | reverse complement strand
GATGCAAATGAGTTCTAGAAAGTAGGACAGCTTTTATAGAGTGGAATATTTCTATAGGAAACTTGGTGTGGGAATGTGATGAGGGGAAGGAATAAATATGATACAGAAAGAAAATAAAAGAGCATGTATAAAGGGGGAGGAGGGGGGAGTGGGTAGGGATATGGGTAAAAATGAGAATTAACTTGTGGCATATACTGGTCCAAATTTCCCAATGTTATATGTGATTTTGAGATGTATATAAATTGTACCAATAAAGAATTCAATTAAAAAAAAAACGAAACAGGCAGAGAGATGCTGTGTAGATGGAAGAGCTTGAGGATGGGCAAAGGCAGGAAGTCAGTAGGGAAAAAAGTAAAATGATTCCATATGTTTATGAACCATTTCCCCAAGATGAATGTAATTGTCATATATGGCAAACATATTCTAATAAAAAAGAACTTTAAAAACTAACCAATAAATGAAATATCATGGAATATTTAAAATGTGGTAGAAATACAAAGGAATAAATCTGAATGAAAGCATTTTAGAATCAAAATCAACAATTTCTATACCTATGTAATTAATATGCCAATAAAGATAAAAATAAACTAAAAAATTTTTTTCAACCTGTGAACCTTCTCTCAAATAACTATTGTTAAAAAATGAATCTGAGGGCCGGACGGTTAGCTCAGTGGTTCCGGTGCCTGCCTCGCAAGCACAAGGTCCTGAGTTCGATCCCCGGTAACCACATACAATGCTGGGCATGGTGAGTCACGCCCACCAGACATCAATACCACATACCACAGTGCCGGGCGTGGTGGTTCATGCCTGTAATCCCAGCACTCGGGAGGCAGAGGCAGGAGGATTGCTGAGTTCCAGGCTTGCCTGGGCTCCATAGTGAGCTCAGGGGCAGCCTGAACTAAAAGTGACACCCTGTCTCAAAAAAAAAAAAAAAGAATGAATCTGAGAGAAAAATTGATCTAAAAAGCAATGAAAGCAAAAATAACATTACACATAACACATGCTATAGTAATACACAGACCATAATATTATATCGATAATCCCCTAATTATGATGGTGTTACCTGTAAATAACCCCAATGTAAGTAAAAAAAACAAACAATAAGTTGATAAATCAGAGGTTGACCTTTAAAAACCTATACACATGTCATGTAAACATGCATATGTATGATTTGCAAATAAAATATATTCATTTGTGAGAAAAACATACATTAAAAATGTTTTTAGTACACCTCATCTATTGAACATCATATTTTAACTGAATGTATACTATATGTGCTTCAAATATGTAAGCTTACAATTGTACAATCCTATAAACACATAGTGTATTTGATAATAAAATATCAAATATCTCATGTATAACTACAGATGGGCATTTTGTAGACATGTTGGGATGCTAAAATAAAACACAGTATCCAAATCCACTGGGAGTACAGATTATTGTAGAGTATCAGCTGCTCATCCTCACTGGCATGCAACTGGAAGCTGTGGTTTGCAACCACTGCCAGCATTTAGAATAAGAGTATATTGCACCACACATACCACTTGCCTGGAAAAAAATCAAAATCTAAATGCTGTTTGTATGGAATGTAGATCATCTTTACACTAATGTAAAATTCAAAACATCCTGTGTCAAACTACTGTGAGTTCAGAACTATCTGTATACATAGTATATATAATTGCTATATATTATGTAACATACACTCATACATAGTATATATATATATATATCTCATATACATCATTTAAAGTATAGAAATGTATTAATATTATACATAAAATATGTCAAACATATAAATATTCCTAAGAATAGAACTAAAATTTCAGATTATCTCAACATAGACAATGAGAGAAGAGGAAGAAACATTAGCACTCTAAGTTTCCTATCTTCTTTTTTTGTTTTGTTTTGTTTTGAGACAGGGTCTTGCTTTGTAGTTCAGGCTGCCTCTGAGCTCGCTATATAGCCCAGGCAAGCCTCGAACTCAGCAATCCTCCTGTCTTTGCCTCCTGAGTGCTGGGATTACAGGTGTGAGCCACCACACCCGGCATTTCCTATCTTCTTTAGAGAAATTCCAGTTATCAATTCTATTGAATTCTATCAATAAGAATATATATTTAATGGTTAATATTAAATTTTCAAAACAAAGCACCAGAATATTAGAAATATAAAGATGGTAAAAAATTTCCAAACTTTAATGTGGAGATAAATGAAACTGGAAAATGATCTAATTTAGAAAAGGCAATGGGTGATAAAAATTTCTAATAGAATGGCAACTAGAAAACATAATAAGGAAGCAACTGAAAGAAGTCCAAACATGAAATTAATCATAATAAATATAAATGAATTCCAAAAGGCATGACATAAAAAACATTAGTCCACTAAGAATTTAAAAAGTCAGAATGGAAATTTTTACAACAAAAATATAGACACTGAAAAGAGAAAGCTAACTGGTTATTGACTTGGCAGATTTGAGGCTAAAACAAAGAGTTTCTAGACTGGGAGAAACAGGACCCAGCTAAGGGGTGTGTTACCATGTTACAAACAACAGTTGTCCTCAAGGAGCTGCACACAGGAGGGTGAGGCACAGAGTCACACATGCACACCAGACTCTGGGGAGGTGTCTGGAATGCTTCCGTTTAATGAATGCAGTGTAGGGCATTATATAGCACACGTGGTGGGAGGGGTTTGTGGTGGCTATTGGGATTGGTCTACAGTTGTCAGAGGAGGGACTCAACATTGGGGAGAACCCAGCAATCTTCGGCCTGGGTGTACTTTCATTAGCCAAAACCCGCTTTGGTCTCGACTTAGTCTACTGAGAGCCAAGGGCTCTCTCAAGACCTAGGAGACTGGCATGTGTTGCAGTTGGAACAGCCAGACCTGGATTTTGCCATCAAAGAGTAGAAGTTCAGGTGTGTGTAAAATTTTGAGATTTATCACCATGCTCTCAGGTGAATTCCAAATGTTTTTAGTGATATTTCTATATTTCCAGACAGACTACTGGAGATTTTTTTTTCCCCAAGAAGTAAAAGCAAAAGAACAAGACAAAACAAAACCATAAAATACCTAAGTACACCAAACTCAAGGATCCCACCATTAAACCTAGCCTGTGTCTTTGCTGAAAGACCAAAAGCGAAATAGTGAATAAGCCTCAGTAGTTCACAAAATCCCCCACTATCTTTTGTGATACATTCTTTTTTTTTTTTTTTTTTTTTAAGACAGGGTCTCGCTTTGTAGTTCAGGCTGGCCCTCAGCTCACTATGTAGCCCAGGCAAGCCTCGAATTCAGCAATCCTCCTGCCTCTGCCTCCCAAGTGCTGGGATTACAGGTGTGAGCCACCACGCCCGGCTTGTGATACATTCTTAAATAGTTATAGAAAGAGGAATTTATATCTATTGGTGAGAAATGTAATAGGAAAGATCAAAACCACAGATGCAAAAAAGCTAGGAAGAAACAGGTCCACAATGAAAGAGTTAAACAATTTTCAAGAAAGAATTCTCCAAAAAGCTAAAACTAATGATATACTGGATGTCCTCAAATACATCTAAAGGGTATTTAAACAACTAGTAAAAGGTAGAGGCATAATTGCTGATATTAATTTTAAACTAAAACTTTTTAAAAAGGAAATGAACACTTCTACTTAGAGCAAAAAGGTATGCAAAAACTTTTGATAAAATTTACAGTTATCATGAATTTATAACAGTATCAATTATTGTACTAATCTAAGCAAAATGATATAAAAATTCATCAAAAGGATAAGAGGAATGGGAAGACAGCTTATCTTTTCTATTACATAAGATCAACAGATAATGCGCAATATTCATCAAAGAGAGACAGTGCAAAATGTTATTTAGTAATCTTTCTAGAACTAGAGTATCAGCTGCTCACCCTCACTGGCACGCGACTGGAAGCTGTGGTTTGCAACCACTGCCAGCATTTAGAATAAGAGTATATTGCACCACACATACCACTGGCCTGCAACACTAAGTTGGAGGGATTCAGGTAATACTTGCAAAAAAATGCATTTCTGAAGACTCACAGCTTCCCCAAACAAATGAGATACAAATTGGCAGCAGGCCATCCAGAGCACGGCATGCCAGGATACTAGTTGCACCATCTTCAAAGTAGGAGAAAATAGAATTTTCAACCCAGAAATGTGTAACTGTCTAAGTCATCATAGATTGTAAAAAATAGAGATATTTTTAGCTATATGAGATGTCAGAAAGCTTACATTTGTGGGTCTCATATGAAAATTATTTCCCCAAAAATATTTTCAGCACAACAAAGAAGAAACCCAGAAAGAATATGACATGAGAACCAAGGAACCATGGCAACTGAGTTATTACCTAAAAGAAGAAAAGAAAATTAAAGATGTATTTGGGACATTCTTTCCCCATTAGTAGAGTGCAGATTGCAGAGAAATATTAGAGTTAATAGAATTTTTTTAGCAAGAAGAAAATTTGAGTTTTACAATGAAGAATATTTTAATATTATAAATCTTATTTTTATTTAGTTTTAAAATTTTAGATTCACCCACAGATAAATAAAGGACTGCTGGATTATAGGTTGAAATTATTCTAAGCATTAAAACTTTTGATTATGAAAAATAAAAATAAAACTTTTAAAAGCACAAATGTAAGGGGTTGTAGTTAATGGACCCTGTGTATTATTTACTAAATTTCTCATGTTTCATAGTTAAGAATTAGAATGTCATCCAAATTGTGTATTATACATAAATTGTGGATCTTGTGTATTTTATGTAAATTATAAAATAAAGCACCTGAAGATTTAAAACAGAAGCAGTTAAAGTAGTACTAATGTTCCTTTTAGGAAATGGAATTATGAGCATATAGAGATAACAAATGTCATCTTCCTATATAATTTTCCCTTATGGTTTGGATACTTTCACTGTGCTGAGATAAAGCTAACTTTTATATACTAGTGTGATGGCTTGTGTTTAGATGTCCCCGAGAGCCTCATGCTTTTTCAAAGGTGTCTGAATCTAGAGGGTGTGATTGAGTCATGGTGGGGCTAGGCTCGAGAACACTAGGATTAATGTGTGAGTGCTGCCTGAGACTAAGTAGTCTGGATATGATAAAGGCGGCAGGAAGGGCTAGAGATTTAGCTCAGTGGTTCCAGCACCTGCCTTGCAAGCACAAGTTTCTGAGTTTAATTCCTGGTAATCACATACAACAATACCCGGCCTAGTGACTCATGCCCACCAGCAATCAGTACCACATACCTCAACGCCGGGTGTGGTGTCTCATGCCTGTTCACTATGTAATTCTATGGGGTTTTTTATTTTGTTTTTTGTTTTGTTTTGCTTTTTGTGGTACCAGGGATCGAACTCCGGCCCTTCTGCTTCCAAGGTAGATATGGTATCACTTGAGTGCTAATGCCTGTAATCCTAGCACTCAGGAGGCAGAGGCAGGAGGATTACTGAATTTGAGTTTTGCCTGGGCTACATAGTGAGCTCAGGGCCAGCCTGAACTATAAAGCGAGACCCCGTCTCAAAAAGGTGGAGGGGAGGCAGATGCTGTTAAAATTGCTTTGCTACTCTCTGTCCATCTACCATGAACTGCTGTCCCTATGCCACCCCGCCTTAGAGCCAGCTGATTATGGACTGAAATCTCGGCAAACTGGAAGCCAAATGGTGCGGGGAGGGGTTTAGTTCAGTGGAGTCATGGCTGCCTGGAAAGCACAAGATCTTGAGTTCAACCCACAGTACTAAAAAAAAAAAAAAGAAAAAGATAGATATTCATTTGAGGAAAATTGAAACCAGATCCCTATTTCTCAGGCTAAACTAAAATCAAATCGAAATGGATGGATCAAAGACCTAGTACAAAATAGAAACATTAAATCTGCTGGAAGATAATATAAAAGAAATAGGCGAAGCCATAGGCACAGGAAAAAAATTCCTTTCATTAATTAGCACAGGAAATATTAAGTAGAGCCCCAAAATGTACTTCCAATACAGCTTCCTTTGTTTAGACCAACTGTTGAGACTTTTGCTGTTTTCAGATAGATGAGGCATCTTTGTGTAAAATCTTGTTTTGCCTCCTAAGACTTAATTTGCATTAATTTGAATTTAGCTTCAGTTCTCTACAGAAAATTACAAGCAGGTTTAATTGTTTTACATCATTTACTATCACTGGAAACCAAAAATATCCCACACTCCAGTGTTTATACCTTTTCAAAATAGTACTTGTGGTATCATTTATTACTTTTATTACTTGTTTACATGTCTAACTCTAAAATGTAAACTCTGAATTCAGAGAACTGTTGTATTGTCCTGTCTTTCCAATTTGGAAATAAATTTTTGATTAAAAGTATTTAATGGTTAAAAAAGAATAAGATTATTTAGTGGATAGTCTACAATATGATGTGAAAACATTCTAGATTTCTCATAAACTTTTGGCCTCATTCCCTAAAATATTGAATTTTAATTGACTGAAGATCACTTATGGGAAACTGGCCTTGATAATAGCAATTTGTATCGATTCTCTTCTGTGTTCTTGACCCTATGCTAAATTTGTATGTGTGGATGTATATTTACATATTGTATTATTTTACGTTCATAACAACTTGTCACTCAGAGATTTTATCACCACTGTACACATGTGAGAATCGAGTTCTAGGAATAAAGGGCTCCATGTCAAACATAGCTGACAATAGAGAGACACAAGCTTTGAACCCACACAGTTTTATCTTTAGAACTTACACATTTAGCCACCACACTCTATCAAAGGTGGCATTCCCAGGATTGAAAGGGAAAATGATGATATACACCAGTGGTAGAGAAAGTAATGGTAGTTTAGGAAAAGTAGCCTGACTAGAACACTAATATTTGAGTTAGATAGAAATTAATTCTAGTGATGGGGAATTGTTTTTGTTTGATAAGAATAATATACCTGAAAAGTTACCCATGATGTGTCTTAGGAAGCATTTAGTAAGTTATTTATTTACCCCCTGGGAATAATTATAACTTGTGTTGTAATTTGTATGTATATAAACAATGTACTTTTACTAAAACTTAAACCCATGATTATGGCATGCAATTTTTAAGCAAAGTTAGCTGTGGTTATTATCTTCCCAGGAAATAGCAGTATAAACTATATTTGGAAGAAAGTATTAAAAGTAGTTAGACCAATTAAACTTAGAGTTTATTTGAGCAAAATAAAACCAATTCACTAATCAGACCACTCACGAGACCAGAGCACAGTCTGAAAACTCCAACCAACACTGTGATGAAACAGCATTTATAGGAAAACAGATGTGAGGCACAGAAAACAGCTTAATTAGATATAGACTATTCAACTGCCCAGCCAATTTGTTATAGATTAACTAGTTAATTGTTTGCACCCTAATCAATAAGTTGGCTGCAGGGCTTTCTGCAACCACCTAAAGTTTAGTTACTGAGATTAATGGTTCATTGCTTGTCGTATTGGGCACAGTTCAAATCCATGGGCTCCTACAAAATTTCTTTAACAAAAGTGAGTTCTACCGATTAGCAGAGAGTTTAAGGGAAAAAATGAAATCTACTATATCTAAGAGGAAGAAATAAGAAAACAAAAAGATTATGGGAAATGGAAACAGACCTGTGTAACTCCTATCATAATACATACAGAAAACAGAGGCAAAGCAGGTGTGAGAGGACAAAGTGGGAAACAGTATGGATGAGGCAAACATTGCTTGTGACTAATAATTGGGTAGGACTGAAGGAACCTTACCTGCGTTTCTGAAGCTGTGAGTCCTGAGCAAAGTTAGGAGGACACTAATAATATTAAATTGAATTAAATGATCATTTTTACATTTCAAGTGAAGGAGGCTCCAGGACACTTCAAAGCAGTTCTCTGAAGTGAGGGTGGAGGCTAGAGCTTCCATTACAACTATTTATTTCTTTAAAAGAACTGAACATTTGAAGAATGGAAGTTCGGTTTGAGCCGACTAGTCGTGGGGTACTTGAGTTGTTCTGAGCGGAGACACTTAGCTTCCTTATGGTAATTCTACCACCCTGGAGATTTTGGCAGAAACATGCTTTGCAAAGTGTCTTGTTTTTGGAGAACTATACTTGTCTTATTGTGGTTGAAAATCTGTGGCTAGAAGACTCAGCAGCCACCATAAGAACCAGAATAAGACAAGCCTCAGCAGGTTACAGAAATGAAAGCTCTTTTTCAAGCTGTGAAAGCAGATAAAGCAGAATCAGGCTGGGCTGGTAAAGTTTATCTTTAACCTGTTGCTAAGACCCAAGCTGCCCACAGACATTACAGTCCAGTGAAACTTGAAAGGCACTGTCATTGCTTTTTGGAATGGAGGAGGGACAGATCTCTTCAGGGTTACTGGCAGGAGAAGAATTACCTAAGATCAGTTTCTCAAGGAGGGCTGATTAGGGAACCAGTGGAGAGATAGATGTCATTTGAACAGATTCTAAAAAAAGAATGAATATTGAAATCAAGACCTATCATCTCCATTCAGCAATGATCTAATTAGAGCCATCATTCAGACTAGAATGATGTCTTGAAAAGGTGTCTTGAAGTCAGGCACTTTGTGAAACAGGAAAGTGCCACAAACATATTTTGGCAACAGAAATCTTTATTGCTGATGTTTACAGCCTATCACACACTAGTGAGACAGAGGCTTCCTAATCACAATATTCTTCACAGAGGAGGTCATAGGTTGATCAGGTTCAGAAAGAATTTACTGAGGATGTGATGCCCCTGAGCTCACCCCCAGGAAGACACAAAACAAGAGGGTGATTCCACGAAGGATACAGAATCCTGACAACCCAGAGGCCATGGTAGCTTCAAAGCCGAGCCAGAGAAAAGAAATCCAAATCTCATATCCCAAAAGTAATAGTGATAAATTAGATAATCATGTTTCTTACATAAAAAAAGGATTTATCCATGTATATATAGTCGGTCCTTTGATTTTGTTTCTCTTTTAGAGTTGAATGATAGTCCCCTCTGAAAATATTAACCTGCATTTGATAAATTGGGAATAAAACTTCTTACTGCTATTTAAATAAAGTTCAAGAACTGTATTATAAAGCAGTTCCTGAAGAGTCATGATTTATGCAGTGATGGGATAAAATCAGTCTTCAAGAAGAAATATTTCAGGAATAGTGTGCAAGATGAACAACAGAAAGAACTAAGACAGAAAGCTTAGCATTTCATACTGTTGGGCTAATTTAAAATGTAAGAAAATAATTGCTAGGGCCTGATAAAAGTAGAAAGGGAAAAATCTGACAAAGAATTTTTCAGAGATGAATGTAGACAGAAAAACAGGAAGGATGGGAAGATGACTCCATTATCTTTATGAGGGGCCACTGGAAGAGTATTAGTGTGCTAGACAATATTGAAGACGGTGGGTAGACACAGCTGAGACACTTCACTGTTAGACTTTCAGGGTAACCAGAGCATCTACAAACTATGGTAAACTACTAGATATGCAGTCATGGAAAGTGGGTGGAGTCCATGCTTTAAAATATAGCCAAGTTGAAGCTATGTACTTGTACCACATGAAGAGAAACTAATCAAGAGTACATAAATAATAGTGAGTGGTACAGGGCCAAAGATCTAGCTCAGTGGTTCCGGCACCTGCCTCACAAGCTCAAGGTCTTGAGTACGACCCCCAGTAACCACATACAATGCATGAGTCACCACGCCCACCAGCAATCAATACCACATACCACAGTGTCAGGAGTGGTGGCTCACGTCTATAACCCTAGCAATCAGGAGGCAGAGGCAGAAGGATTGCTAAGTTTGAGGCTTGCCTGGGCTACACAGTGAGCTGAGGGCCAGCCTGAACTACAAAGTGATACCCGGTCTCAAAAAAACCAAAAACAAAACAAAACAAAATAGTGGTACAGACATCACTCATGTAATGCCCAAGATACATTCCTGTGATTGTCTGTAAATGAATTGGTCGCTAAATGGGGAATTATATATAGTATGTACATTATAATATTCAAAACAAGGAAGTGGTCAAAGGAAACTCCAGTTTGATAATTTTGTTTTTATTTGGGTAACTTATATGCAGTACTGTAATGTATAACAATATAAAACTATAGAACTATACAGTGCAATCAGCAAAAATTAAATAGTATAAGTGAGATGTCCTGTACAAAAAGAAGGCATTGATCTTTTATAAACAAGTTGTATAGAAGTGTACAAAAAAAGATAGGTGATAATGCCAAACATCATGACTTGGTGGCAAGTCTGGTTATCAAACAGGTAGGTCCTTAAACGAAGATTATCTATAATTACAACTTCCACTGCTTGCTGAATAATTCTATGTTCTACTCATTGTAGCAGGAGTGCTACCAATTTTATCTTTAGACACTGGTATATATTCAATTGTTCTTATTACAGATAGGAATTTGCCTCATGTTGCACATTGAAGAGCCACAACCCCATTTCAAGTCTCTTAACTCCCAATCCTGTGCTCTTTCCATTGCCAATACTATATGGAAACATAGTCATGAAAATACGGCACAGTAAATAGAAGAGAGTAGGGAATATCAGGGCATAGATTGGCTAAGACCAAGAGGTCACTGTCCCAAACTAGAAAGAGGCCAAGAAATTAATGATGTTTTTCTAGTATGATGAAATTAAGTTTAAAAACAAATTTTCCTCTTTGTTCTAAAACTTACCCAGCAGGATAGAACTTTGAAACATAATTTACCTCCCTCATTATTGCAAAAGGAAAGGACATTCAGGCAATTTCGAGAGAAGCAGGAGTGCCAGTAGGGAGCTGGGCAGACTAGAATGCTTTACAGCTTGGTTAATAAATTCCCAGGACACTGTACACATCCACACTCAGTTGTAAGCTCCTGATATCTTTTTCTCTTCCCTCATGGCACCATATATCCCAAAGTCAAATTATTAACGTTTCTCTTTTCTTTCTGTTGGTTGTAACAGTGACACATTAGTTTTGAAGTTAAATGATAAAAATTTTCAATCAGTCCAACTGAGCAAGGGTCTATTTATCAGTTAATGTACCATCTCAGGTATACAGTAGGATACAGAGATAAAGAAGTCAATTTCTGTCTTTAAGAAAGTCAACTCTCAAGTTACCATGTAGTGAAGGCTATCAGAGAGCTATGAGTTAAGTATTCTAGAGTATAAAGAAAATCATACCCTCAAATTGCCAGACAACAGATAGAAAGATGACTAAAATTTTCTGAGTGAATCAAGGACACTTATAAAAGACAGAGAATTTTCTTTGGGCAAAACTGGAGACATGACAGACAGACAGGACTAGCAGCTTCCTTACAGAAGGGCAGCTTGAAATAGGACACACACTATGTAAAAGAACCAGTAAAATGTATACCCTCTCCAGTCTTAAGGTTGAACACAGTCCCATCAATTGGGTGGGTAAACAGCAGGAGCCTAGAGGAAAGGAATATCTGACATCAGAGGGTGAGCAGAGCCATGCTTCCGGGGCTCTTCCTGGCCATGAGACCCCAAGCTGCCAAGGACTTTCCAAAGGCCCAGGCAGGATGTCCACGTAAGGTGCACAAGGCCCTCCCAGAGTTACAGTGTCTCTAAAACCTGAGGTCCATGGCAAATAGTCTTGGCCATTTCAACAGGAGCCAGAAAAGATCTGGTGAGCATATTTCTGATGCCTACAACATAGCCCAGGAACATCAGATAGTAGTTTGGATAACAAGATTATGTGAGAAGTCCACTGGTCAGAGTAAGTTAGTTCAGAATATTAATAATATTTTCAAAAATTATGAGGAGATAAATATTCAATGTATATCTTCTAAATGACTAAGGATGTATGTTTTTATGCTGCTTTAAACCCATTTCACTTCCATTTCCTGCAGGACCATAGGCTGCCTCATCTTCATCAGTCACCACCATCATCATACCAGCTATCAGTTATGGTGAGTTCATCATTCACCAGCTGCACTGTGGCCGCTGGGGACGCTTAACACTTAGAACATATCACTGACTCCACTTTGCAAATGAATGAAGTCAGCTTCAGAGTGATGACCACCTCGCCACAAATCACATATGGCTAATATGTGATCACCACGGTGATTATAACAAAGTCCATGTTCTATCTGGTACAAAATAGCTCAGACCAAAATCAGTCATTTGAAGAAAAATTTCATCAATTAAAAGGTAGCAAAAAATCAGGTTGTCTACTTGGTACTGTATGAATGAAGCAGTTGAGTGACTTTTAAAGGTTTTGTTACATTTTATCTATTATACACCTATGTATTATATGTTGTTTGTTGAGATTTCACAGGTGATAAGACCAGTTTTTCACATAGTATTCAGAAATTCCCATGGGTATTGCATTAAAAATTACATTTTCTTTGTCTATAATCTTATTCTAAAATTTACAAATCTCTGGACCTGTAACTCATATCTTATCTATTTCCTGAACTTCACTTGTTAAAAATTAAAATGAGTTAATACTTGCAGTGAAGTCCAGTCCATCACCAGAGTCTTCTACACTGACTTCAAGACATTTTTATTCCATTGTATTCAAGTGATCATTTCCAAAGAAATAGCTCAACTCTTCCCACTTTTCCCTAATGACACTCAATTCCCCTGAGCTCAATTCTAAGTTCTGTAGACCTGATCTGGGATCTCAGCAGCCCCACTTACTCTTATCACACGATATTCCAAAAGTAGCAAGGAAGTTACATTTGACTAGCAAAGAACCTGGCAACATCCTGTTTTTTACAGTGCTCCTGTCTGTCAGGGCACATGAATTATTATACTCCACCCCCGATTGCTAAATCTGCCCCCTCTCATAGAGGTGCCAGCTGCTGCCTGTTCACTAGCAATGGCTCTGTCACTTTTACTTTCCATCCTAATTAAGAAGACATCGAGAGACTTGTGGAAATGCAAGTACCAGAAGGTTTGTGCTATCTGTCATGCTGTCCTCCAGATGTTTTAATGATGCCTTTGAATTTGGATGGAGTGGATAGACAGAGAGAACTCTGGCACCATGAAACTACTTTTTGAAAAAAAGACAATTAACAACCAAACAGCTGCTAATGGGAACCTTTAGCTGGAGAACTTGTTGTAAGGAGAAGTTACCAACCCTCAGAGGAATTTATACTCATAAACATCTTAACCACATACCTTATTTTTGTTCTATAATGCACAATTCATCATTCCCAAATCAGTTTCTTTCAATTATACACATAATTCATTAAGACAAGAAAGATTTATCACCAGTTTTACAAAAATCATTCTGTGATCTCATGAAAGCCTCCAGTAAGAATCACATCCTGAAATGTTTGAAAACATTCCCAAATATGTGACTGCTATTTCTTGATCTTGCATGAAAAAGGAATTATAAACAGATATTTTTGAATACTGACGTCACATAGTAAGAACTTTCCTTTTGACATATCACTAATTCACTTTCAAAAGGATACTGAGTTTAGAGTACTGTGACTTTAGACACCCCTATCCAGAGGGAATTAGTACAAGTTCTTCCTTTGGACACATAATCAACAGGAAAACCAAGGATATAGTCAGTAATTCTGCCACATTATTTTGGCAGCAGGCCTCTTCTTCACAGTGGCCAGACTTCAGTTGGGTGTGGTAGTTCATGTGCACAATCCTAGCACACAGGGAAGGCTGACAGGCTGAAGGGTCACCACACATTCAAGACCTGCCTGGGCTACATGGTGAGTTCATGACCAGCCTAGAATACAAATGAAACCCTGCCTCAAAGCAAAACTACAAACAAACAAATAAGAAACAAAGTAGCTAGACTTCATTTTAACTCTAGGATGAAACTGAAGAGTAAGCTTTGGATAAAAAAGCAGATCTTGAGCAGATTTCAATCAGTGTTGAGCTTGTTCCTTGAGAGGACTAATTAATAAAATATTTTAAATAGAAACTCAGACAATTTTGTCCAATTTCATTATTCTAATAATTTCTTCTTCCACTTCCAAAGAAAAGTGAACTATTTTTTACTAATTTTCATAAATAGTGTGCTATGTAATCAGGAAATAATTAAGTTAGAGCTCTTCATCAGCAATGGGCATGAAGTTCCTTAATGAATATCTTCGCTTTAATTCAGTGTTAACTATTATTATGGAAATGTTTGGTGATATAAGATTATATCAGACAGAAAAAGCTATTTTTTAAAAAGGTCAAATTTTCAGATAAATATAGCTGATTGCTTGTCTTTTTAACACAAAAGCGATAAAATTCTAAAGAATATGAGAATTTTGAAAAATAAATATTTTGGGTAATAGTGCTAGTCAACAGCACCTCTGTATCTTCTCTGTTAAAGCATTATAATGAATGATGAGAAATGATAAAAGTAAAAGTAAAGATTTTTCCCTCAATAAAACTCTTATCTGATTCATATTTTTTCAGCTGCAGATCTTTTGCCCTTTTGGGTTGTAGGGAGGGTCATCATTTGTATCAGAGGAAGTCCAATAGCATTCCGGGCCCAGGCAAAGGCCAGGGACATTACCCCTTTCCCAGCGTGATCAATCAAAACTCATACCTTACCAAACGTACCCCAGTAAACAAAATCACATCTTCTTAAGAACCATTAATTGAAAGAGTTAAAGCTTTGAAGGAAAATCTGTCAGGCATGTAGTTGGTCTATCAATGTGGATCAAAGAATGATGGCCCAGCATCAAGAAAAGTTCCTGAAACAGATAACTCTAGTAGATGGTTGAGTGACATAGTGATTACAGGCTTTAACTATAGGGTCTGATGGTTTAGGCTTAAAGGCTACCCCCATTCTTATTGTCTTCAGTAACAGAATCCCTAATCCTCAGTTTCCTTCTCTACGAGATGGAGATAGCAGCATTCTACAGGATTATTTTTTGTTTTTTGTTTTTGTTCTTTTTTAGTTTTTTTTGAGACAGGGTCTCCCTTTGTAGTTCAGGCTGGCCCTGAACTTAGTACATAGCTCAGGCTGGCCTCAAACTCATGGCAATCCTGCCTCTGCTCCTGAGTGCTGGGATTATAGGTGGGAGCCACTACAACCAGTTCACAGGATTGTTTTTGAAGATCAAGCCAAATAAAGGATAGAAAGGCCTAGAATTGTTCATATCATATATTATCATAAGTTGTATTCATATTTTTGTGGAATTGGCTAACTAAACTTAATGATATTTACTCATCTAGATATTAACAAATAAGTAACTTTAAATGTGTTTGTGAAAAATGTCAGCACTTACTGTTTATGGGTAGAATGATATTTACAATTTATAACAAATATAATATGTAATCTCATGAGTTTTTCCATTAGAGTAAAAAGCATACCCTAACTCAGGAATAATTAATTCAGTATGATCAAAATAAAGATATATCTTAGAAAAGCTATACAAGTACAAAAACTTGAGGAATAACTGGACACAATTATCAAATAATATATGAAGAAAAAAATGTTTACCACAGCATCTAATGCCAAGAGTCTTTGTAAGATTTTCAAAGAAAGAAATGTGAGGGCCAGAGGGTTAGCTCAGTGGTTCCGGCGCCTGCCTCGCAAGCGTAAGGACCTGAGTTCGATCCCCGGTTA